>JACXGK010015617.1:0-10185 GCA_016801125.1 Novumbra hubbsi | reverse complement strand
CAACCTCAGCAACAACAACATGATTGAGGTGTTTTGAGCGGTGCGGGAATTAAAACAAACATTGTTGGGTGAACAATTGGAGTGACACAGTGGATGGAATGGGTTTGTGACTCCCCTCTCTCCTGGACTCATCTCTGGGGGGGGGGGGGGGGGGATTGGTCCAATCGATATTGGTCTCATCTCTGCTGCGCTGGCGTTGGAACATGGTTGAGTAAACATGCTCCATACGGTTGTAAGCCTATCTTGATAGCTTTAACACCGAATCCGGTTATCGCTGTACGACGGTGTTTGGTCCACATGCTTGTATTCAAACATTCATTCATTCATTTGAATATGACAAAGAACCAGGCAGTGTCGCGGCGTTGTTGGTTTATGAATAAATTACGCTGGTGACCGTTTTACCCGACCGGGTGACATCCCCATGTGAAACGGGGGGCGCGGATATAGGCTGTGGCTATTGGAGTGCAGTGCTTGACTATCCCAAAGGGCCCTCATTATCCACTACCTAACCCACTGACCCTCAAAGGGCCATCATTATCCACTACCTAACCCACTGACCCTCAAAGGGCCCTTATTATCCACTACCTAACCTACTGACCCCCAAATGGCCATTATTATCCACTACCTAACCCACTGACCCTCAAAGGGCCATTATTAACCACTATCTAACCTACGGACCCCAAAGGGCCATTATTATCCACTACCTAACCCACTGACCCCCAAAGGGCCATTATTATCCATTACCTAACCCACTGACCCCCAAAGGGCCATTATTATCCACTACCTAACCCACTGACCCCCCAAAGGGCCATTATTATCCACTACCTAACCCACTGACCCCCAAAGGGCCATTATTATCCACTACCTAACCTACGGACCCCCAAAGGGCCATTATTATATGCTTCCCATTTTTCCCTTAGTTGCTTTATCATACTCACTCCTGCAGAGATAGCCACACCCCCTGGCTTTATTGGGATTCAGAGTAATGAAGGCTCGTATCCCCAGTGTGTGATACCACCAGGGCTTCTCAAAATAACCCTCTGCAACATAAACTTTCACTTCTTCGGTCCGTCCTCATCAATCCTCCCTCTTTTCTATGCACTCTCACACACACACACACACACACACACACAAATGTGAATGCATATACACAAACATTCAAACACTAAAACACACTTACTACTCTCTCTCTTTTTGTCTCTCTCTCTCTCTCTCTCACACACACACACACACACACATACGCTCACTGACACTCCCCTGTCTCTCTCTTTCCCTTTCTCTCTCATACACACACACACACACACACACAGGCACACATGCAGAACGTCTATGTTGGGCAGAAGATCAGCCGAGCGCACGGAGACAAGCGCTCCATTCACCGCGTTCTCCGTGTGCTGGCGCGAACTTCTCCCTCATCCCCCTCGCACACACACCCCCCTTCACCCTCTCCCTCACAGACTCTCCCGTTCTTCCCGTCGCTGTCTCCCGCTCTCATTTTCTCTCTCTCTTTCTTGCTCTGGCTTTCTCTCCGTCTCTCTCTGTCTCTCTCTCTCCGTCCCCCCGTGTTCCTGTACCTCTCTCCTCACCTCAGCGTTCAGTCAGACCTGCTTCAGCATGGAGCTGACTGGAGTGGCGGCCCTTCCACAGAGATACAGTAAGGACCCGCTTTCTTTCTCCTCACTGTTGTCCCTCTGTCAGTTGTTTCCATTTCACCACTTCCCTGCGTCGTGTTTGTTTCCTCTCGTAGTCTAAGGGGTTTCTGCGGCGCTATTGGAAGTTGGTGTTGACACCGAGACGCCCGTCCCTTGCCTCTCGTTTGTAGTCAAGCCGTAACTCCTGCCGCTTCGCTGCCACACGTTGTCTTTGACATGTTCTGGTGGCATTTCCGTCACACGGTTGGGGGTGCGTTATGGGCGGAATATCTACCGTAGGCATCTGTGCAGCAGGTTTCCATGCACCTGATCGGGCTTCATGCTGGAGCGAAGGAACGCAGGGGAAGACAGCATGCCCTCCTGATTTAGTGGATCAAAGTCTGTAGGAAAGCCCAGACACAACAAGGGCGAGATGAAAGAGCTGGCCAGACGCGGGCTGTTAAGATCACACACTTGGTTTGTTTGCTTTGAAACAGATTTATGGCGTTTGCAGGGACTGTTTGTTGTGCAGTTCTGTCAGATACTGGGTGACATTTGGAAGCTTTAGAAGCCGGGCGTTTATTGATGCTCTGACTGAGGTGGGAGACAAGTTATTCATCGGGATGAATGTCTGTGTTAATGTCCGGAGAAAGTCGGAGTATTTAATTTAATTGCTTTGATCGAAGGGGCTTATGAATGGTAAAGCCTGGCACTGTGATTTTAGGTGATACTGTTTATTTTATGGTCATACTGTATACCTGAATGCAAAACTATTTATGCAAAGGTAATACTGTACGATTTAAGGTAATACTGTATGAATAAAGTTTTTTTTTTAGGCTAATACTTTATCATTGAAAATAATACTATATTATAGAATGTTTTTTACATATTTGAGGGTAATTCTGTAGGGTTGAATGTAATACGGTTTAATTGAAGGTTGTACTGTAGGGTTGAAGGTAAAACTGTTTATTTAAAGATTGCACTTTAGGGTTGAAGATAATACTTTTCCTTTGAAGGTAATACTGTTCCTTTGAATGTAATATTGTTCATTTGAAGATAATACTGTTCCTTTGAAGGTAATACTGTTCCCTTGAAGGTAATGCGGTAAGATTTATGGTGAAGCCGTAGTAAATATGGTTGCCCCTTCAGCCAGTACTAGGGTCATTGACATTCCTCTGAGCTTGCTTACGAGGAGGCAGACATATCACCCTCACACACACGTATGCAGAACAAATACACAAGCACAAAACGCACACACAAACAACACAAAAAGTTGAACAGGTTGGCAATATTTTATCAGTCTATTTCATACCAATCACGCCTTCTCTCGTAATTGGATGAAATTGAGAAATAAGGAGGGAAGAGTGAAATTGAGAGTGAGGCATGGAGGCTGAGACATATAAAACAAATAGAGAGGAAGAGAGAAAGATCTAGAAGAAATAGAGAGGAACAGAGAGAGAGATCTAGAAGAAATAGAGAGGAAAAGAGAGGGAGATCTAGAAGAAATAGAGAGAGGAAGAGCAAAAGAAAGAGAGATCTGGAACAAATGCAAAGGAAATGCAAGAGAGAGAGAGATATAGCAAAACTAGATCTGGGAGACAGACGCATATATATGGGTTCTCAATGGTGGACAGGCTCTGGTGAAATGCACTAGTGATGGTCCCATTAACTAAAGAGCCAATGCTCTGTGCCTATTATGGCGGGCAGAGCATTAGCAGGTCTAACTTTAGATACCGGGCAGTGTGCATGAGAGTCTAGCTCGGAAGCTGAGAGCTCACAACCTTTGTCTTGTCCCTCTCCAAGCAGGGGTAGCTAGGAACTTGAGACGTGTGAAAGCCGCGAGCAGCGGCTGGATTCCAATATGACCTATCGAGTGAGACTCTGGCCTTGCGTGTCTCCCCCCCACAGCCCTGAGTGACAGCAAAGTCATGCCAATTGGAAATTGGTCAAACAGCCGGTGGGCTTTGGATTCAATTTCTTAAAAAAGTAATTTTCTTTTTTCTGTGTTTTGCAAACAAGGGGAATGTGTGAGATGGCAGCTGGTGGGTCCCTAGGTGGGGTTCCTGGTATGGGCTTCAGTTGAGGTTGGTGGGAAAATGTACACGAAAAAAAACCCTGAAAGTGCTTTGACCCACATGGCGATCTTGTACTTCAACACTGTTGTCAAGATCTGCGTACAGTAGCGAGTGAACACATCTGAACACTCTGGTTCTGGCATCGGTGTGTATCGAAGCCAAACCCAGGAGCTTCACGCTGCCAAAGTGATGTACAGGACTTTGATAAGCATCTCAGAGCAATGACTCAATTAGGCTTTTGTCAGATACTGGTGTTGACAAGGGGATGTCGTCCTCTTCCACGCTTGTGTCCGATACTGGCGTTGACGAGGGGATGTCGTCCTCTTCCACGCTTGTGTCCGCCTGAACACCGGATGCATCCTATTGCTTCCGCCTGAACACCAGATGCATCCTATTGCTTCCGCCTGAACAACGGATGCATCCTATTGCTTCCACCTGAACACCGGATGCATCCTATTGCTTCCGCCTGAACACCAGATGCATCCTATTGCTTCCACCTGAACACCGGATGCATCCTATTGCTTCCGCCTGAACACCGGATGCATCCTATTGCTTCCGCCTGAACAACGGATGCATCCTATTGCTTCCACCTGAACACCGGATGCATCCTATTGCTTCCGCCTGAACACCGGATGCATCCTATTACTTCCACCTGAACACCGGATGCATCCACACACACACACACTAACCTCCAGTGAACTCTGGGTGCATCTCATCATTTCCGTCTGAACACCAGATGTATCCTATCGTTTCCTGCTCTGCGGTGGTTGTGTTGTCTTCATGCAGGTGTTTCTGCTTGGACTGTGTGTGTTTGCGCGTCAGTGTGTCTGTGTGTGTGTATGTGAGAAACAACTGTGTTACAATGAACTCTGATGCAGTCTTTGCGAATTCCACGTGTAATCAATTAAAATTACTTTGTATGTAACTAACGTGGGTACTACCGTGATTTGATGAAGTGAGGGAGAGGGGTGCTGGGAGTGGGGGGGGGGTTATTGTGTCATCACTCTGTGTACAAATGTAATCAGGTTCAAACATTTAATTTCTCGAGAGGCAGTCGCCACGGTTACGACGCAGTGTCATACTAATTATCCCCCACTAAATTGTTCTTGATGGAATAAGCTTATTGAACTAATCTCTCAATTTAGCAGCCAAATGACAGCAGGCTTTGCCTAACGGCACCTTTCAGCTGACGGACCGGATGACGCTGGTCATTGAAGCGGCTCCGTCTGGAGTGGACGTGAAACCCCGTGATGTCGCTGCGAGAGACGTTTGAAATCCGCGATATGGAAAGGTGTCTCGGATGTTCCGGGGGGAGGAGTAAGAGGGTCTCACCAGCGTCAGGCGGTTCCAACACAAAGCCTCCCGTCTTCCCCCAGTTTCCCATGTTCAGCACCGCTGTGTGTGGACAGCTCCCGGGCCTGGAGTCGTTTGTTGCAGCGATCTCCCAGTCTACGCTCTCTCCACACACACACACACACACACACATTCTTATCGTTTCGGGGGCCTGACAACCTAACCACTAAGCGGGAAATCGTTTTTGACTTTGGGTCAACGCGCGTTTGCATATACCTACAAACTTACAAACGTATACATTCTGAACATATGAGGCCACGAATGAAACTGGACAATTATCTTTGAGTTCATTTGTTTGTAGGGGCTCTGTGAGACACACAGACACACAGACACACACACCCAAACACACGCACATTCCCAGATACACACCCCGACAGACCTTTCAGATAGATGCAGACGAGCAGGCTCGGAGCAGACCGATTCCTGTCAGTGTGTCAGGTAGGTTTGACTGCAGAAGGCAAGTGTTCAGTCAGGGGAACCAGGTTGACTTGGTTTCACAACTCCGGCAGTGCGGTATCCAGGCCCATCCTGTTGAAGGAGATATTTATAAACACAGAACTGCCGGTCGGAGAACAATTCAACCATTGCAGGCCACAGTAACAGGCCAGTAAACAAGGAGAATTCACTCTAACAGGGACGAACCGCCATGTTTACAGCATTTATACATTACTTTGCTCTTATTACAGCATCATTACACTATTTCGACCTTATTACAGCACTTCTGTTTATTATTTTGACCTACAACGTTGGAACATTATTGTAACACAGATACATTTTGTGTTTGAACAATTGTACCTCTATTAATGGTTGGATTTACCTTAACAATTCTGCAGGGCCCCATGTGTGGTGAGACGTGTCAGTTAGACAGGTGGTTATAGGCTCACCCCTCCTAGTCAACCTTCACTACAGGTAGAAGCACAGCTCACGGCGTCCCTGGATGAATACATTTGATGAAAAACCTAATTGGCCAGGAAAAAAGCTTAAAGACTCCTGGTTGTCGAATGATTGACAGCAGGGCTTATTCTGGCTAGTTATACTGCAGATTAAATGGTCATGGTGCAGGGTGCCTGACTGGATCATTTAACTTTAAATCAATCCGTTAATGATAGATGGAGGAGAGGTTTGAGGTTTCTGAAAGAGCAGTAGGTGGGATTCGAACCCACACTGCGGCAGTATGTGCTTGGATCCCCGCTCTAGCCCAGCCCACTGTATCCTATATGTGGCTATGTGCTGTTGCTATAGTGTTCATGTATACTCTATATACAGTATGTCTTTCATTATGATTTATGCTTGGACCCCAGGAAGAGTACCAGCTAATGGAATCCAGACAAAAACAAATTCTAAAAGCAAACCTTGCCTGCCTTTAAAAAAGTAACTGCAGTATGCAAAATTATTATTCAGATAATTATAGCCATCAAGGTTATTTCTGCTTATGTTTGAACACGATCATTAGAGATTCCACCCAGATTCACAGCACTCAGCACTAACACTAATTAGCAAACAACTCCAAAATTGTTTTTATGTTAACTCAATCTTCAGCAGTGATTGCAACAACCCTGCCAGGAAATAATAGGAGGGGTGGTGGTAATATATTTTGTCTCAAGAACGACCTAAAAACAACTTGCCTTAAAGAATGACCAAAATACAACGTACCTTAAATCATTACCTTAAAGGTGAATATGAAAGCCAGACAAAAACATACAGATCAGCTCAATACCATTAACACAAATGAATACAGAAAGAGACAGATGGAGACAGACAGACAGACACAGACAGACAGACAGACACAGACAGACAGAGAGAGAGAGAGAGACAGACAGGGAGAGACAAGGAGACTAAAGTAGAACAATGCAGAACAATAAAACTTCATAAGCTCTCATCTTGCAGATCCTCTACTCATATTTGTTTGTCATTAAAATGTAAGCGCACAAAGGTTCTTACTATAACACAATCAAGTGTATTTAATATAGCTCCTTACTTAGGGATAAATATAGGATAACGTGCCATGCTGAAAGTGGTCTGGATAAATAGAACAAATGTAGTCAGTGTACGCAGACACCATCAAAGGGATGCTTCAACAACACCACCCACAGACGGAGCAGGTTTTGGCAAAGGGAGGCATTAATTGACACAGAGATATTGATATCCCCAGCACTCCACTAACCCAAGAGAACTATCAACACCCCCCTACATCGTTTTCGAAAAACATCTTAAATTCATTGTGATTTGGGCTTTAAAACTGCTAAAGATAAAATGTTCAATCCAAGGGTTCTTCTGGAATGTTCCCTCCGGACTGGGTCATCCTAAAATGCTTCTTCCAAAGCCCCAGACGTTTTTTTATTTTTTCATTTGGGGAGGAACATTTTAACACAGGTTTTTGGTAGCTGGACCCTACTATGAAATAGACTATTTCCATTTAAGGGAGTTAAAATTGGGTTTAGTGTTTACAGGTTAGGTAAGGACATTTACAGGTTTAGACATAAAGGTTCAGTTATTGAGGTTACGCTTAGTGTTTGGGAACATGGATTTATGGGTGTTTGGTCCCCACAAACATGAAAATAAACCTGTGTGTGTGTGTGGGTGTGTGTGTGTGCTGTAGGTCATTGAGTGGGAGAAGGCAGATGTAGATGGAACCCCTGGGCAGTTTTGTAGTCACACAAGATAGAGAAAGACACGTAAAGAAAAACAACCGAACAGCATACGGGCCCTCTCTCTCTGTCTCTGTCACAACAGTTTTAATAAACCGGAGACCGTTTCTCTCCCAGTTTTAAATGGAGCACATTATCAGTGTTCTTTAAGCCGCAGGGTACATGATGAAGCAGCCTGGAACCAACTGAAGGTGTGTGGAGTTCAGCTTTAGCTGAGATGGCCTAATTCCGAGGGTTCTTTCATCACTGGGGTGTTTAGAGCCTACCAGAAACCGGCAGAATTAGTTTTAATTTTGTTTTTACGTGAAGTAATATGTCACCTGCAGATGTCCCCTGTTAGAAGGTATCGCACAGCCGATGTGTGTGAACGTCCCCAAGTCGACAGTCTCGCAGGCCTGGCGTGACCTGACATTTTTAATACCTAAACAGGAATTCCTCGCAGTTGTCAATAGTTAGTGGACGATTCACTTGCTTGTGGCTGTGCCCAGGGCCAGTTAAGTAGTATGCCCGACCGTGGTTGAGAAAATGGCCTACATCCCCCTGTGTTTCTCACCGCCCGGTGAGAACCGCTGTATCTGTCAGTTAGACACACTGAAACCAGACAGCTTTAAGATCATTAGGACGTGGAGTTTCACCCAAGGGAACACAGCAAATTAACCAGATCCTTTTACATCTCCTAATTGTTTGGATAATAAGCCAAGATCCAGACCAGCATCGGCATCTTCCTGGCCGCTCTGCTCCACTGCTTCCGTGCCCACTTGTGAAAAGGGATATTGTGTAACCATGTATATTAGGTTTGGTTGGCATTTCGGCATCACCCCTCATTTCGCCACGACTGTGATGGTGACAAATTCCAACAGCCGATCTACGATTGGTTTAGAATCTGAGCTCAACAGCACTAATCTGCATTTGTCTCATCTGTCTTCTGGGAGGAAACAGACCCGGTTTTGTCGCGATTGCCCTGGTTGTGAGGTTCACCAGACGCCCAGGAGCATCACTTTTAAGACGAAGAGAAAATGCAAATGGAGGTTATCACCTCCCCGACTCCGTCTGAGAAATCTCCCTGAAACATTAAAAGACACGCAAACCCACTCCTCCTCCTTCTCCTCTTGTTCTCCTCATTAATCTCCTCAGTTTCCACGTCTGCCGTTCAGCCAGAAATACGTGCCCGGGCGTTTCCGTCGCTAACTGGATAAGAAGGGTGTCTGTGAAGATTGGGACGCCTCCTCTGAGCCTCCTCTGAGCCTCCTCACTGCACACTTCCTCCCGTCCTCTTTCTCCTTATAAACACGTGAGTCACTGAGACGTGACGTGAATCCCCGGTCAGACAGGGTGATGTATCCGGGAGATTCGTGGCCATTCTTTAACTCTCTGGTTGCCGAAACCCAAGATCACCAAGGAGTTGGGCCAGACGCATCATTATTGTACGTTGCGTTTCAGCAGTGAAATGAAGGGTCGATCGTGTCTGTCCATTCAGTCATTTGTAAAATACATTTGCCTAAGTCAATTTGCCTTGTGCGCTACAAGCATTTGAAATATTGCTCCCTACCTGATTTCCTCACTACATTCATACCTCCCTCCCGACCTGCCTACTTCCCTCCTTGTCTTCTTCTTTGAGGAGGTGCTCATCCCTGACCTGAGGGGGCACACCTCGTCTCCATCTACCCTGACCTTTCTGTCGTCTCAGAGACGATGTGACCCTCTCCTCTGCGTCTGCGCTGGGCTTGACCCCCTTTACCCCGCTGCTGGGAAAGGTCATCTCCGCTACATTGCAGGGAAATGTCACTCTCTCCCCTTTGATGTTGCCTGACGCTGAAGTCAAACCCTCCATTCGCAGCCGGCAAGTCGTACAAGAGACATAAATTGTTCAGGGATGAACGGGATGTTGGTGTCTGAAATATGTATTTAAACCACTTTGGAGTGTTTTATTTATATTGTGACCAGACACTTTAGAAAGCTAGATTTTGTATGGTTTGTTTTTTTGGAATACTGAGCATGTTTTAGGACATCTGGTAATTGTGTTTCACCCCCCCCCCCCATCTTCCGGTTAGTGTGTAGCGTGTTCTCATGAGAACGGCGAAGGGCTAAACGTTGCTTTGTGGAGACAAAATGCAGATGACAGGAGCCCTGACTCAATTCACTCCTAATCTCGCCCACTCTCCTTCCCTGGCTTCTGCTCACACATGAACCGCTCCGCTGGGTCGCCTGGTGCCTGTGACCAGAAGTCCCGGCCCGTTTCCTCTGCAGAACCATTGGTTAGTGAGCTACTCAGCAATCATGGGGAGAACCCGAAAGGCGATGCCTCTGCCCCACTGTATTACGGGTACCCTACCATCACAGAGTTCTGCCCCACTGTATTACTGGTACCCTACCATCACGGAGGTCTGCCCCACTGTATTACTGGTACCCTACCATCACGGAGGTCTGCCCCACTGTATTACTGGTACCCTACCATCACGGAGGTCTGCCCCACTGTAT
>JACXGK010015616.1:0-10184 GCA_016801125.1 Novumbra hubbsi | reverse complement strand
AATCAGTCTCCGTCCTTACTTTTTGAAAATAATTCTAACATAAAATTCTGAAAAAGCATGTATTTTTCCATAAACAATGACGTTTCGCAGTTTTAACATTTGACATGGTGCCTATGTACTATTTTCAGATCAATATTGAAACTATTTTGGAAAGGGGGTTGTAGAAATATGGACTTGCTTCCCGGGTCAATCCTTTACTGCAGAGGCTCTCACGTGTGATTTTTTTCGGAATATCTTGTGTTGAAAGGCTGAGCTGCTATCTGCGGTGGGCTATTGGGCTTCATTTCCATATAATTGAATCCTAGACCCTTCCCATTCTTTCCCGTAGGCGGCTGGATTTGGTTAAGCTGAAAGCCCTACTTGACTGCTGTTACCTCGATGCAGATTTGGTTACAGCTGTTACCACGGCTGCAGCAGAGCCCAGGCCCCGTCTCCGCGGATTCCTCCCCTAATTACTGTGTTTATTGGAAATTAAAGATATACCGGCTAATGAAACGCGGCGAACATTACCTCCGATGCAATGTCATTAATTCTAGCCTGTCTCCTGTGTCTTCCCGTGCGAAGGGGCCCGAGACAGAGAAGTAGAGGGAGTCAATGCATTAGCATAAATATGAATTTTAGGCAGCTGGAAAGCACTTGAATGGAGAAGAAAATAATGAAAAAGGTGTGCTTTCATTTCCCTCTATATTGTCAGAATCAGGATAAGTAAATACATGGTGGCGAACAGGGCGTGGTGCTGCGGAGCGGAGACAGACCCCGCTGAGAGGAGGGTTTGCTCGGGCACAGGAAATTATGTACCGCTAGGCCCCGGGCAGTGTGTCTGTATGCCAGGCTTAGCGGGTTGGCAGGGGTACAGCAGAGGCCATACGATGGGGTTGGAAACTATACCCATGCCGTCCGGGCTGGACCCCCCGTCTGAGACCCTGCTGTCTGCTGCCCCTCCTCCTCCACACCCCCATGCCCTCCTCCTCCAGACTCCCTTGCCATGGCTCATCCACCTGGCACAGTGCACTGCTTCGCCCAGGTTGGAGGGGGCTGGCCAAGTGGCCAAAGAGCTCTGTGTGGTATACTACACAATCTGGGGCTCTGATAAGCCCTGCCCTGTTCACCTGCTATTGTGTTCAACCAGCCAACCAGCCAGCCGGCCAGCCAGCTAAATAACCAATCAGCCGACCAACAAAACGTACAATCAATAACCACGCCAGCCCAGATCTCTGGCGCGTGTTGTCCCTCTAATAAAGCCAGACATCCATTACGAGGGCGTTTTAATGCAATATCAATGCCGCCGCTGTAGTTTGGCTAAGGTGAGTCTCAGAGAGCCCATCACCCCACTGGGTCTCATCAGGAGAGGAGAGCACTGCATTTCTTTCTGATTAAGGGCCATTACATATCTGCTTGCCCAGTGGACACTCTGTTCTCCTTTTGTGACGGGAAGGAGAATAACTTACTGGGTCTGCCTTTGCTCTCGCTCTCTCCCAGCGTTTTCTGGCTCTCCCTTTGTCCTTTCAAATGACCAGGCATTTAGTTACCACTCCCGTCCATTTGCGGTAATGATCTTTTTAGTAGGAGTGGGTCAGAGAGGACAAGCTGCTCTCCTCTTAGCCATCGTTCGTCCAACTGTCCACACAACGCCGGGAGGACAGCGGTGGGCTTTGGGTTTAAAGCATCGCATTCATTCGCCCCTTCAGTTTGCCTCGCTCCAACTAATCTGAAAACATCCTCCTTTTCCACTGGCCTCTTCCCTCCTCGTCTCCTTTCCTTTCCTCACTTCCGGGCTCCACCTATTTCTCTCTTTCCTTCCTTCCCTCCCTACCTATTCAGTTTGTCATGGATCCATAAATATTCAACGTTGAACCGTGGAGATGTCGGCCCCTTACCTGTTCCTCAAGGATAGCGATGGGGGAGGAGGGCCTCACCCGCAGTGGACATATTAATCCTGGCGAATCCCGCAGTGTCTTACTGTTTTGCTGGTCTACACCGCTACCTCTGTGACTTGTGTTGGGGAGAGAAGAAGATGGGTGGTCCAAGCAAGAAATGATCTCAATGGGACCATTGTAATGTACATTTTCGGCACTTTTCCTGTGCTAGTTCATGCATTTAATATATTTAAATGCTAATATATACTACATTTTGATTATTTGAAAGTATATTCAAATGTATATACGAAGACGCAAAAAGGAGAAAAACTATGAGATAGAAGTAGAAGTAGAAAAATGAAAAACAATAACAAGCAGAAAAAGTTAATAGTGTAAGAAAACCATCCCATTGAGAATTCTTATTTTTTCCACTTTCCTTTATATTTTGAAAACATTTGATTTTAGTGCAAAGAGAAGAGATCAGAGGACATGAGATGATGAGAGAGGGATTTTTCCATGTTTTTTCCTGCCAGAGTTCAAGAATAGCTTTGTGTTAGCTGGGTCCAATTTTTGTGTATCTGTGGCTAATTATAGTCCTACTTGAATGAACACTACATTCACACTGGGCGTTAAATTATCTACCAAGTTAAAATATTACTTTTAAAAGTTGTTGAGTTGTCCTTAAATATTGTGTTTAAGGTTGAAGCATCAATTGTCATAAAAAAAAAAAAAAAAATCAACGGACTTGGATATCAAGTAGAACATAAATAAAGTGAGTGTAGTGTGATGTCAGCCCCCTGAGGATGAAGAGCTGGCCAATTAGAGATTTAGATGAGGACAAGCTGGCCAATCAGCACTCTACTCACAGTAATAGGGTTATAATTGGATCCTGTTTTAATGATGGTCAGCTCATACAGCCTTCAGAATGACATTTTACCTTTACATTTTAGTCATTTAGTAGTCACTGTTCTCCAAAAATGACACAGTATGTGTCTTGGAAAACCTTTTGTCTTGACTGAGCTGGAGCTGTCCATCTGTGAGGGTTGTGTGGCCAAAAGACATGAATTGTCAGATCTGAGTTCACAGAAGGGGTTGTTGGGTTGAAGCATAGCCTGCAGGTAATGCTGTGCAGTTCCCTTTTTTGCGCCATAGACGAGCACCCTGGTCCTGTGTAGATGCAAGCTTTTACCGGAAAGCTTTAAGAGGATATGGATGAAATGGGTGAATTTGGGAAGGTTGAACAGAACACAGGCTGCAGCGTTCTGGATCAGTTGAAGGGGTTGGGTGGCGCAAGCGAGGAGCCCATCAGTGTGTTGTAATTGTTCAGACTGGAGATGATGATTGACTGGATCAGAACCTGAGCCACTTTCTGTATAAGGTAGTGTGGTATTTTGCAGCTGTTGTACAGCATGTATCTACACATGAATTGGCATGAATTGGCTTTAGCAGCAGAAATATAGAGAAGTTAGAAGAAAAGAGAATGAAAGGATGACAGGTGCTCTGGAAGTTTTTCGCTTGACAACCCGAAGCTGGTTCTGATACCATGACTTCATAAGCACTACATAATGCATTACATCGGTAATCTATATGTTGACATTTTAAAATAGTGAGACACCTATCAGTTAAAAGATATCCATGAAATCTATATTTTATGAATGTAATTCAGTTAAAATCATACCACCTTCTCCTTTTGAATGATCGCTACAACTACAACTAATGAACATCAAAAACAATTTCAAACCAAATATTTGCTTTTGTTTCATATATATTGTTTAATTATACAAATCAATTCCAAATAACGTTTCCCTGAGATTGCAGAGGAATGGTTCGGTTAAAAGTATTGGGAATTTTCTTCAGCTTTGTAAGAACAAATTAAACTTTCTTTTATGGCTCAATAATCTCACCACTTGAATAAGGAGCATTCCTTTACTGCACCTGAAGTTATATTCTTATGTTTATAAAGCTTTTATGCACATATTTGATATGATGTCACAATTGGAAGAGAAAGTTATTAACTCAAGTATTATAGAGTATATTTCATGGAAGTTCAATAATTGGCAATTACTTCAAGATGGCCCCCAGAACATACCTATGTTTTTTAAATAGTACCCTATGCCCTAAACGCACTGTTGTTAAATGCTGTAGCAACAGGATGTATAAGGACTAGGATTCAGTTTGGGATACAGCCCTAATACTGCACTTGGCATAATATGTGGTGTCTGTGGATTCATCTTTCTCCTCTCCATCAAATGGTTGTCCTACACTTTACATTTCTTTCATGTGCAAATGTCCTTTAAACACCTTGGAGAAGCAAAGAAATATGATTAAGGCAGAGCAGTGGAAGTAGATCCAAGCAGCGAGCTGGGTTGTGCTTCTGGCCTTTGCACTGTCTACAGCAGCAGTGATGAAAGCAAACACATTTATCAGCAGCCCTGATATTAAACCACACCGATTGCATCATCCCCCAGCACCAACGCCGGAGCCAACAGCAGAAAAAATTAAAATAATAAGAGTGAAATCCAATTTGATGAAGCAATAATTGGATTTACAAACATCTGAGGAGAGATGTGATCCAAGATTATTTATTTAATGAAGTCCTGAGATATTGGACCATATGTAAATGATTAACGAACTGAAGTTTGGTTATAAATCTCATGACGGATTTGGCCAGGAAAGTGGCGAAACGAATACATTACGAGGGTGAGGCGAGGCTCACTGGCATGGAGGCCGAAGGTTTTGACTGGCCTCTGCTTGATAATATCACCGGCTGATTGATGCTTTCGGAGCAGACCCTGGTTAGGAGGCCCGTGGCCAGGCAAGCCTGTTTAAATCACAGTGGCATGTTCCCCGTCAGTCACACCCATGAATGAAAGCTCTATAAATAACCAGAAGAAGCTGGGTGTCAGGATAGCTCTGAGGTGAGAATGGGCATGATGAGATGGGGGGGGGTGGAGCAATATGAAAAAAGGAGAAAAACTGGAGAGACGCAGAGAGAAGACAGGAAGACAGAAAGAAAGGGAGAGGGCCGTGTAAAAATCATCCACGGCTCCCAGTCACCCGTCTCTCCCTCCACCTCGCGGCGCCGGTCCCGGAGGAGGAGAGATTGCCTGGCCGTTTCATGTTTATAACCTGACTATTAATGAAAGTTGTCTCCAGTGGCTGCTGTCCCCTTCCAAGCATTGATTAAAGCTACTGTCCCATTGGATATCCCCTGTGTGTGTACCATTCCAGATCACAGGGAGTGTGGAGGCCGAGGCCACGTGGGGCGCACATTAACACGCTTTGTAGCGCTCTATTTTTGGAATACTCATTTCTGATTGGCTGGGAGGGCGTTCTGGGCATTACAAACAGATAACAGACAGTTAAGGGGATATAGGGGGACACCTTGCAATCATGACGCAATGTGCACCTCGGACACGCAGACGTACCTCCTACATGGGAGGAATGCTAAGCCATCAGTACAATAATAAAACTCTGTCACTGTGGCGGCCCCCCCTCAAAACAAGCTCCAAAGTGGCGTTTTAATGAGCCTGAGTATGCATTACTCCCCTGTGTGCTCCAGCCAATAGACGCGCAAAGCTGCTGTGTGCTGGGTGTCATTGAGATGTGGATGATGTGAAAGGTTACTGGATGCTTGAAGATGAGAGCCGGGAGTCACCTCTCTGGAGTTTTCCCATCCTTCTCTTTAACTTCCCAAAGCTCCCACATACGCTCCAGCCCACCCAGCCTCCCTCATCCCTCCCACTCTCCCTCCCCCCTCTCAGGCTGTTTATTGGTGCTGTGACCTATTTTTATCAACAAATCCCTATCCCAGCTTCGGGGCAACAGGGTCTGTGATGTGTCTGTGAGGTGTCTGTGGTGTGTCCGTGACGTGTCTGTGGTGTGTCTGTGACGTGTCTGTGGTGTGTCTGTGTTGTGTCTGCAGTACGACTTTGATGTGTCTGTAAGGTACTTTGATGATTACGTGTTATGTCTGTGATGTGGCTGAGATGTGGCTGTGATGTGGCTGGCTGCGAGGGATGTGTCTGTTCTCTGTCCTCTAAATCTCTCAGTTGGAGGTCACCTCAACATCGGTCTGAACAGAGTCTCTCTCTGTCTTTGAACAGGGCGTTCGTGCTACATGACCATGCTCTTCAAACCCTCCCCAAACCGGCCCACTTCTCTGGCACCACAGAGGTTGTATTGTTGTGTGGGCCACCCTGAACTCAAGCAGGCAGTTAGGGTTTGGCACTGGTAGAAAAATGAGTCCGACTGTGATAACAGATAGGATTAGGGTTAGGGTTAGGCACTGGTAGAAAGATGAGTCTGGCTGTGATAACAGATATGTTTGGGTTAGGGTTAGGCACCGATAAAAAGATGAGTCTGGCTGTGATAACGGTTAGAATTACAGTTAGGGTTAGACACTGATAAAAAGATGAGTCTGGATGTGATAACGGTTAGGATTAGGGTTAGACACTGGTAGAAAGATGAGTCTGGCTGTGATAACAGTTAAGATTTGGATTAGGGTTAGGATTATGGGTAGGATTAGGGTTAGGATTAGGGTTAGGATTAGGGTTAGGATTAGGGTTAGGATTAGGGTTAGGATTAGGATTAGGATTAGGGTTAGGATTAGGGTTGGGCACTGGTAGAAAGATGAGTCTGGCTGTGATAACAGTCCCGGCACCTTGCAGCAACCACCTGTCCAGACGATCGCACACTTCAGGAGGGTCATTTCTCAGCCTGCAGGTGTTGATCTGCAGAATACACACTTGTGAGAAACACATCGGTGTCCCCAGTAGCCGTGGGCCGAGGGGGGAGAGGGGGGAGAAGGCAAGGCGTGGCAGGCGGCGGTAAACAAACCGAGGGCGTCGTCAGTTGGCTCGCCGGGCTGCTTGCTTTGTGCAGGAGCCCTTTCTTTGTCTCTGCTAGAGCCGGGGATCATTAGGTACCCCGGCATCTCTGAGCAAGCAGGCCGTCATCTGCATCCTGCGCTACGAGAGATCCCACCAGAGACTGCTCAGAGAGAGCCATCAGATCTTCTACAGCTAGGCCCCTTTGAACACAAACTACCAACAGCCCTTGCTCTTCCTGTTCCCCCATCGGGGGAAAGTCGGGGGGAGAGAGAGAGAGATGGAGACGGAGAGGCAGAGAGGAAAGGAATCTAATGAAATTTAATGAGAATTCTGTGTGGCACTGGATTCAGCAGCTGCTGCAAGGAGTAGATATGAATGTTTTTGTTCACTCATTTTGCCCTGATTCGAGTCGGGATGCTGCAAAGCGAAGTTTTAAAGGGAAGGTGATAGTAAGTGGGTATCTTCTAGGATCTGATGGCGGCCATAAGGGATACAAATGTTCACCGCTTCGGTGACACATCCGTGGCTGCGCCGCCGCAGTGATTTGTGGGAACGGCCGTGAGAGAAATGACTTTGGCCAACGCCAAGCCCGTCTGTGTTCCTGGGCCGCTGGGCTGTGGCTACGGGCTGCTGCAGGTGGCACTTTCGGCGGAGATGGCTGACATATCATTTACCAAGGTCGTACGCAATTAGGCTATTTGTTGAGCATAGCTGCATGACGTCGGTTTAATCAACCGAGGACTGGAGACAACGACGACGAAGAGGAAATAAATTAGGCATGGCCGTGCCACACCCCCACACCAGCACGGAGGCATCAGCACGCCGAAGACAAGGTCCATTTGTCTGAACACCCGACCGCCCTTGCCGGGACCCCCTCCTCTCTCCACCCATCCCTGGACCCCCTCCTCTCTCCACCCATCCCTGGACCCCCTCCTCTCTCCACCCATCCCTGGACCCCCTCCTCTCTCCACCCATCCCTGGACCCCCCCCTCTCTCCACCCTTCCTGTGACCCTCCTCTCTCTCTCTCCACCCATCTCTGGACCTCCTCTCTCCACCCTTCCTGGGATCCTCCCCTCCTTTCTCTGTCTCTCTCTCCACCCTTCCTGGGACCCTCCCCTCCTTTCTCTCTCCACCCTTCCCTGGACCCCCCCTCTCTTTTTTCCTCCCTTCCTCCACATAGCCTCTCTTTTCATTTTTTCCGTGACTTTCCAGAGCAATCAAATGACCTCTTTGTATCGCAACAGGCTACGTGTAGAAAGGTCAATTATACCAGACGGGGGACAATTAGCCCAGAAATGAATAAAGAATCCGGGGGAGGGGAGTGGATGCCTGGGACTGGCCCATAACCATAATGGCGTGGCATACATCAAGCTAAAGCGGGAGCCGGCGTGACAAAGAAACAACATTTGTTTACGCTGATTAACCAGAGACCTTGAGGGGTGCTGAAGCACCTGCCTGAGTCTGTAGGTCCAGTGCTCACGGAGGTGACTCCGCGTTAATAGTGGAGCAATCAGCAACCATTCAAGTTGATGGGCTTTATGCAGGCCAGCGTGGGCTAATGTGTGATTTGGAGGCTCCATCCAGCTCTGTACCAACGGTCACACAACACTCAAACGCTCTGGAGCCGCCCGAGACAGGCAGGGGGGATTTCTCTCAGACGCTCTCCGATCCTCGGTTGGTTGAAGTTGTTTGTGACTGCAAATATTTGAATGAACAAATGGAACCCGATTGTGGTCTGAAAGCTCTTTAGTGTTCTGTCGCATTTAGGGACACAAGACTACGGGTTTCAATTGAATCCTGCGGCGATTACTTAGGGAATGCCTCTGTATGATCCCAGATATTAAACACTCCATCTCTTACAGGTTACAAACTAAGTTAGAGAATGAGAGGAGGACTCGAAGGAGTCTTTGGCAGATTCATTTGAAGGTGCAAAAAATGCATTGATAATGTGACAGCTTTGCCACAAAGATAAGAGGTAATACATCGATCTCATCACCGCTTTTCCCTGCTCTTACCTGTGTGTTTCTTTTCCTCTCCTCTTCTCTTGCTTTCCGTGAGACCTCTTAAGCTGTGACATTTCTGTTTCCCTGGAGACAGAGCGTGCCAGACGGTTGCCATAGAAACACTCTGCTCTTTAAGATGTGCACAGTGCCCCCCCCCAACCCACCCCCGCCCATTCCTGTTTGGATGGAGAGACTCTGTGGAGGAGGGACGTAGGGGGGGGGGGCGAGTGAAAAAGCACACCTGCTGGCTCCCTGCTAATTGGCTATTATTCTTACTTTCCACCTCCCCTTTTTCTGTCTTTAACTTTTTGTCCTTTTTTCTTCATCTTTTTTTTTCATTTTGCCGATCAGTCTCTTTGTTGCATCTCCGGCTGTGCCCTTCCATTAAGTCAGCCGTCTCTTGATAATCCAGAGTTCTGTTGTCCCATGCCCTTCAGAATCAGCTAGCAGTCTGACCATGTGCCGTTTTCTAAAGTTCCCTTTGAAACGACCCTTCTGCTCCGTGCTCCACAGGTTGGGAGGGAATGAAACACCCCAGTGTTGCATTCTGACCAGATCTCTAACTGATTATCATCTCACACACTAGCTATGTTCACATCCTCCTGGGATCACACAGATAAGATAGGCTTTATTAACCATCCGGATTGAACCCGTTCATTCGTCGTTCGTGCTCATGAAACCCCTTTAATAAAATCAACAGGGCTGTACTCTCTGTCTGCTGTGGCCTTCGTTCCCCATTCAGCTCTGCTTCCTACTGTTACCTGACAGGTGGCCAGGCTGCCTGAGCTCTTGGCTGTCACCCCAATGCCTGGTGACATTTGAGCGATATGAAAATGACTTGGCATGTGTGAAGCCAGGACCTGGTTTTCCTATTCAATTAAGTCTCTGAACAAACCCTCCTGTGTGTGCCGCTGATAAAGTCACCAGCTATTGACTTGTGAGGAGCGCAAATTGCAATTATGGAATCTCTTCGCCTCTTCAAAACCGATGTTGAGTAGTCGTGTTTGCCGGGCAGAACACAGGCAAATAGGGCGGCGCGTTGAGCAAATACGACTGCGGGAGATAAAATGAATTCTGAAAAAGAGAATCTTGAATAAACATGGCTCGACTGGAATGGACAAAAGATCTTTCTTATGAGCAGTGAAATATAGTTGGTGTGGTTGAGAATGTAAATAATATTTTGTCAGTACATCATAATTGTCACCTGAGGCCGAATCACAACGTGATCGAATTCCCATAGCAGACGAGGCTCTGAGTGACAGACAAAGGGAATGCGGGGGACAATGTGTCTGTTGGACAGACGAAGGGGTCCCATTGGTGACCTTGTCTGCTGAGCCACTCGCCCCACCTGTCCGTTCACCGGCCGCCAGGGCGGACAGAGCACCACCTCATCTCAGCAGCTGGAGCACCGCGATTACACTATTGATCCATCGACTGGGGCCAGGTCTTCATCTGACCAGCCCCCCACCCCTCCCTTGACCCCCCCTCCCTT
>JACXGK010015615.1:0-10192 GCA_016801125.1 Novumbra hubbsi | reverse complement strand
AATACAAAGCTTTACATTTAGTAGGATAATGCCAAACCCTCCAGTCAAGGTTTTAACATTGTGTTGTGCGAGTTTCCATCCTAATTTCTCATAAAGGAGTCCTGAATCCTGCAACCCTGATAGACTGAACTGGGCTACTGCAAAAGGGGGCCCAGATCATTCCAGGTCCAAACCACGCCCGGACCACTGAAAGACTGTCGGGGTCAGAATAGGACAATTGGACTGATCATTTCCAACACCACGAGCAAGGAGAGATTAGAGGAATGGAGGAAGGCACACAGAAGAACTACAAGACTCATGCATTGATGACTACAACAGCCAGGAGCCATTTGACTGGACAGGATGTAACCCGAGAGGGGAGTGTATTTTAACTTTACAGCAGTTGGATATTTGATTGGGATTTTAACAATTTTCTGACACAGGTGGATTACAGGGGATGTTTATTTTTGTTGTACTTTTGCTAATTTGTGTGTTGTCCCAAGTCTGAGTATTTTTGTTTGATTTGCATTTTGGAAAATGATACCCCTACAGCGGAAAGACTAGCTTTCTTCTGATCTTATGATTTGGAACCAACTGACAAATTAATATTTACGTGTATGGAAGTATACCTTTGACAAAAGAAGGTTTTCAATTAGACTCAGATACTTCCTATTGTTATTATTAATCTGAATGGATAATTAGTTTAAACTGGTTGTTAATAAGTAGTGATACTTTCATGCAACTGAAACAATTTATGTACTTCTCTGACATTTGAGGAGTGATCCCATCATCCGTAATGGTGGCATTTTACTTGTTGTGTGACTAAATATTCAGGTGAAGGTGAACATGTCAACTGAGGCAGTGTTTTTGTCTTCTCCTTTCTCCTATAAGGATGGTGTTGCAAACCTCGAACTCAGGGCATGGAGACGATTTGGACCAACATGATGAAGGGAAACCTCCAAAACCTTTCCCTTCGACCACTTCTAGGTTCCGGAACCGGATTCAAGGCACATGACCAATGTTTCAGGGAGAAGGCGGAAGGCTGGAACCTCAACAGATCTGTGGCACAGAGTGCCTCACTATGAAAGACTAAAAGGACTGTTTTTGAACATCAGGACCACGGCAGAGAGCAAAACTGGAAGAATAGTCTGAAATGTATTTGTAGTCTGAGAATTTATATTACGCCTGGTAATTCATTTTTTGGGGTGCAATTTGGCTTTTTAAATTAACGGTAACTGTGATAAGACAGTGGTCTGAAATTCCAGGGTCATTCGGAAGAATTAATAGATCCACAACTTCAATTTCTCGTGACAAACCTAGGTCCAAAGTATGATTGTGGCAATGTGTTGGACCTGAGACGTGTTGAACAAAACCCATTGAATCAATTATGGCTTCAAAGGCTTTTTGAAAAGTGTGGAATTTGTTAGTAAAGATATTAGGGGTTGGACTGGAATCATGTTTTGGGGGAGTAGATTCCTAAGAGAGTAAGGCTGGAGGGTTAATAGGTTACTTGGGACATTCCATAAGAAGGGGGGGGTCAGGAAGTTAGGAAAATAAGACAATGGACATTTTGTGCATGGAAACCTATAGATTAACTCCTAGTTTGACCACCACACATGGGACTGATAAAGTGACCCAGGAAGGAGAGGAGGGGAGACCGGCCATAGGGATCCTGCAGACTTCCTGGCGCCAGACACAACAACAACATTCTCATCTACCCCGGAAAAGGTCACCAGATGGTTCACCCCAGGGCTGGGGGCTGCGACACGAGACCCACACACATCCAGGAAGCACGCGCAGCAACTCTGATGCATCGATTGTGTGTGTGGCTATTTAAACTGTGTCCGATGTGAACGGACTTCAGATCTTCCTGTCCGCCGAGACAGATCTCCGGGTGCATTCGTAATAAAGGTGTATGATTTGGGAAGACTTAACGGCGTGGACATTCTCTGATTTGCAACCCGGGGGAAACATTAGGTTTCTACAAAAGGGTAATCTGACTTTTCCATATGAATGTTGAAATCACCAAAAATCAGAAAATTATCTGCCATGACTACAAGGTTAGACAAGAATTCAGGAAACTCACTAAGGGGGCCTGTAAATGGTAGCTATGAATAGCGAAGTATCAGCCTGGTTCACTTTCATAAGTAAAACCTCAAAAGAATGAAAATCAGCTATGTGTTTATGAGTACATTTATACTTCGTGTTATAAATATTTGCAACCCCCCCCCCCCCCCTTTTTCAGGATGCGCGGGGGATATGATCACTAGTGTAGCCAGGAGGGGAGGACTCATTTAAGGCAATAAATTCATCAGGCTTTAGCCAGGTTTCACACAGGCCAATGACATCTAGTTTGTGGTCAGTGATTAACTTATTTACTGCAATTGCCTTAGAAGCAAGGGATCTTATATTAAGGAGTCTGTGGAATTCGGTATTAAAGATGTTGGGTGCTGGACTGGAATCATGTCTTTGGGGAGTAGACTCCTAAGGAGTAAGGCTGGAGGGTTAATAGGTTACTTGGGACATTCCAAAAGAGGAGAGGGGGTCAGGAAGTTAGGAGAATAAGACAAAGGACACTGTATATAGAAATCAATGATTTAACTTCTAGCTTGACCCCCACACATGGGACTGATAAAGTGACCAAGGAAGGAGAGGAGACAGGCCAGTCGAGGGGTCCTGCAGACTTCCTGGCGCCGGACACAACAACACCATTCTTATCTACCTCGGAAAAGGTCACCAGATGTTCACCCCAGGGCTGGGGGCTGCAACACGAGACACACCCACCAAGCACGCGCAGCAACTACTATCCATCGATTGTGTGTGTGTGCTATTTAACCTGTGTCCATGCGAACGGACTTTCAGATCTTCTTGGCTGTCCTGCGAGACAGATCTCCGAATGCATTTGTAATAAAGGTGTATGATTTGGGAAGACTTGACGGCATGGACATTCTCTGATTCGCAACCCGGGGAAACATTTGGTTTCAACACTGGTCAGCACACCCCATGAGGACATGGGCTGTAATGCCATCTGGCCCTGAGGACTTCCGTGGGTTCTCTCTTTGAAGAGCTCTCCTCACATCGGCGGTCCCTAGAACAGAATGAAGTTGTCCTGGTCCTGAGCAACACTTCCACAAGGAATGGTGTTTGTCACCTTAAACCGTGCATATAAGGTGTTGAGCTCGTTGGGGAGAGAGGTGTCAGACATCATTGCTGTTTCTCACATAAATCCAATGTCAATGAACAACTGGCTTATTTGTTTGATGAAATAGCTCTTACAAAAAATGTATGGTTTTGAAAAGTCTTAAGATTTCACTGTTTTGTTATTTATTATTTGTTTTTCAGGTATGTAGTTTACCCACCCAGCTTTATCCTATGATGAAATGTCCTTTATCTTATGGTGAAGTATCTCTTAAAAAGGGCATCTGGTAAAATACTAAAATGTTAATGTGTTTATTGCGGACATCCCACATGACTTCCTGGGCTGTTCTGGTTCTTATCAATCCACTCCTTATGTACCAGAATGAACACTCTCCAGACACGCTAGGCACCTAACCTTGCACAGAAAGTTGTTAGAGCACACAGCAACCACAGTCGAGTACTTACACCCCAAATCGGGGTGATGCAAGCCAATTGCAACATGTTAAGTGGGACTCCTGGGCTACACTGCAAGATTTGAACCCAAGTTTTTCAATGATACGCAACTGCAATCCTGTGACTTTACCACTTCGCAATTCTGGGACTAGAATTTTTGTTCTGACTAGTACTTAACTTAAACTATATTAGAGAAGTTGAAGAGATGTTGAAAAAATTACCTGGAAGGAACAAGCTGTTGGGAGTCTGCAGTGAGATCTTAATTGATTCTTCCAGCTGCATCCCAATGTGTTCCTAATACAGGAAATAAATATACTTTGTCCACTTTTGGCAGAATCGGTCTTTTAGTGTGCAAGGTGTTCATAATGTAATAGCTATGCTTCTTAAATGTACAACCCAGTTTCCAACAATTGGGGCGCTGTGTAAAATGTAAAGAAAAAACAAATGCATAAAAAAGTAGGAACAGAAGCAAAAAAAAACTGGAAACATTGTGTAATGCTAAAAAAAAACTTGATTCAGTTGTGAGTGCAACTTATCATTTAGGTACCAATTGGCAAACCTCTAGTGGGTTGTGTGGACTTCGTTATTCCTAAGAAGTAGGAAGGCGGAGGGTTAATAAGTTACTTGGGACATGCCATAAGAAGGGGGAGGGGGGGTCAGGAAGTTAGGAGAATAAGACAATCGACACTTTGTGCATTGAAACCTATAGATTAACTTTTAGCTTGACCACCACACATGGGACTGATCCAAGTGACCCAGGAAGGAGAGGAGGGGAGACCAGCCAGAGGGGTCCTGCAGACTTCCTGGCGCCGGACACAACAACACCATTCTCATCTACCCTGGAAAAGGTCACCAGATGGTTCCCCCCAGGGCTGGGGGCTGCGACACAAGACGGACACTCAGGAAGCACGCGCAGCAACTTCTATGCATTGACTGTGTGTGGCTATTTAAACTGTGTCCGATGTGAACGGACTTCAGATCTTCATGTCCGGCGAGACAGATCTCCGGGTGCATTCGTAATAAAGGTGTATGATTTGGGAAGACTTAACGGCGTGGACATTCTCTGATTGCAACCCGGGGGAAACATTAGGTTTCTACAGTTGTCAAGTGCCTTTTGCAGCGAAGTGGATTTCATCTGGTCACTCTACCAAAAAGGCCTGATTAGTGGAGTGATTCAGGGATGGTTGTCGTGAAGTTTCTCCCATTTCCACTCAGGAACTTTGGAGCTTTGTATGAGCTGATAGGATGTTCGTTCACCTCCCTAACCAAGTAGCGAGAAGCTCCTGATTGCACGTTTTGATTAGGTGGGCAGCTCTCATGAATAGTTTTGGTGATTCAAATGCTGTTGAAATGTTTTCCTATCCCAGATCTGTGCATCAACACAATTCCTTTAACCTAATGGGTGGTTGTTGCTCTGACATGCACTGTCAACATTGGAAATGTATAGACAGGTGTGTGCTTTCCAAATCATACCCAATCAGTTGAATCTACCACAGATGGACTCCAATGAAGTTTGAGAAACGTCTCAATGGAAATGGGATGCACCAAAGCCCAATTTCGAGTGTAGTAGCAAAGAGTTTGAATACTTATGTAAATGTGAGTAATCAATTGTTTATTTGTTTTTTAATTATCAAACATTTCTCAAAACCTGGTTTTACTTTATCATTATGGGGTATTTTGTGTAGATTGATGTGGATGGATTGAAAAAAAAAACATACTAAATGTTTCTAGATCTTTTAAGCCTAATTATGTTTGCGGTTCCTTATATATATCCATAACTTCCTTTGCTATATCCAGAGCTTATTTGTGGTCCAAATACTGTAGGTGCTTCCTCCTGACATTTTCTTAGTTGCATCTCAGAACATAAGCCATGGTCGGCAGAACACTTCCAAAGCATCAGAGGGATTTCATTGTTGAAAGATATCAGTCAGGAGAAGGGGACAGGAGAATTCCAAAAACATTAGATATACCGTGGAACACAGTGAAGACTGTCATCAACAAGTGGAGAAAATATGGCACAACAGAGATATTACCAAGAACTGGACATCCCTCCAAAATTGATGAAAAGACGAGACGAAAACTGGTCAGGAAGGCTTCCAAGAGGCCTACAGCAACATTAAATGAGCTGCAGAATTTTCTGGCAAGTACTGGCTGTGTGCTACATGTGACAACAATCTCCTTCTTGCGTATGGGCTATGGGGTAGAGTGGCAAGACGGAAGCCTTTTCTTACGAGGAAAACCATCCAAGCCCGGCTGAAGTTTGCAAAAACAAACATCAAATCTCCCAAAAGCATATAGGAAAATGTGTTATGTTCTGATGAAACCAAGTTTAAACTTTTTGGCCGTAATTCCAAAAGGTATGTTTGGCGCAAAAACAACACTGCACATCACCCAAAGAACACCATACCCACAGTGAAGCGTGGCACCACCATCACCACCAGCAGCATCATTGGGGCTGTTTTTCTTCACCTAGAAAGGGGTCCTTAGTCTAGACCTGAATCCAATTGAAAATCTGTGGGGTGATCTGAAGAGCACTGTGCACAGGAGATGTCCTCGCAATATGACAGATTTGGAGCGCTTTTGCAAAGTAGAGTGGCCAAATATTGGCAAGTCATGATGTGCCTAGCACATCCTACCCAAAAAGACTGAGTGCTGTATCAAAAGGTGCATCAACAGTATTAGTTTAAGGGTGTGCACACTTATGCAACCAGGTTATTGTCATTTTTTTTTTTTCCTCAAAGATTTCACTTTGTTTTTCAATTGAATTGTTTATGTTATAGGTCACATTAAAGGTGGAAAAAGATCTGAGATGATTTATCTTTGTCTAATTTTTTTACATCTCAAAATAAATTGCTTTTTAACAGGGGTGTGTAGACTTTTTATATCCACTGCATTACCCAACTGAACTTAATTTCAATGCCAACATACTATATTTCAAACCTTCAGTTTGGTTAAACCATCCAGCATATCTTTCTTGGCCTTCAGGAATATTTTTGCATTCTCCATGTTTCATCCTTTTCAGAGAATCTTTTCCAGTATGTGCTGATGCTCCTAAAATGAAGTAATATGTTTTCCATAATCATTCATATGCTATTAACACATTCTAGGTTTGTAAAAAAATTGGTCAAACTCCAAATAATAGGCTTAAGGGCTACTTGATTGCTGGTATAATGATAAATGTAACCGTCTTTCTTAAAGATTCTGTGTCTTTTTAAATTTTCCATTACAATTGTTGTGTGGTCCAACTGAATGCAGAACGCAATTGTAAATTAAACTTGAATTGAGTGAATTAAAAACACACCTGGCCTAACTAATTGTTTTGCTAGTACACATGCATACGGGCTATAGAGTTCCTCAGCTTGTGCAGTCCTGTTTGATATTTCCGGTGCCCAATGCTGTTTACCTGTGCTGGTCCAAAATGGCACTGCTGTACTACTGTCTTAGACCTCTACACCTAGGTCCCTACGTTCTGTTAAATGAAACAAATCTATTCAAACGTTAATACTTACTTCTATAGGATACATGCATGGAGTCCTTGATTGACTTGGTTAAAGTGAAGTAAATATTCTTCTTTTTCTCACGGAGGTCACAGATTATTTGTGTCTTCAACTCTTTTTCCTTTAAGATTTTTTAAATAAGACTATTAATTCAGTTTATATGGTGTTTTGACCAATGGTGTTTTGGCCTAAACAATCTTGTAAACAGTATTTCCACAAGATCTCTGTAATATTTGTTTACATGTATTCAAATGCTAACTATACCTCCGACTCAAATAAGACATACCTCCGACTTAAGGAATGTCAAATGCAGTGACACGCTGATGTGCTTATCAACCAAGCTGTTTGTGTCAAGGGTGAAGTTCTCAATCTGCTTCCTATTGAACCACATTTGTAATTTCTGAAAAAGTATGGTTAGAACATGTGTTTACAGGATTTGATTGTGCCTTGTCCTAACATTTGATTGATAATTATTAGATTAATTTGAATAAATACCTTACGGGAAAAAAAAGAACATTTTTCATCAATGCAACTTCTCATACATGAGGATAAACACTCATTAAGGTTAATTTCCTTTTTATTTTTCCCTTTGGGTTTGTAAATGCCGTCATACTTGCATGAAGACTTCACTACTTGATGATATTCACTGCCAGTTTTTCTGACCTAAAAAAAGATTACATTTTGCAATTACATTTTTATTAGGGCATAGCAATTACAAAATAGCCTCCATACTGTAAATATGTCTTCAACAGCCACTTTTCCAGTACCCTGGTAGAAAATATCTGAGTAAGCCGAGAAACGTTAAAAGCTTGTGACCTAACTTTTAATCAATTCTGTAAACAAGACTGCAATTTTTTCTGCTCCTCTGTAAATCAAATCCTTCTTTTGGGGCTTTTGGGTAGAGTATTCTATGGGACAGAGGGGACCCGATAAAACATTACTTGAGTTTGACCGTTTTCTGGTTTGTTTCTGACATATTTTTAACAAAAATACCCTCTGGGTATTATGTATATCAACCTAACCAATGCTTGGTTCTACACATTATATGATAGTTATGTCAGTCATCCTTTAAGATTGGTGCACCCCAGCACTGGGAATTGGCAACATTCCGGAGAATTGGCCACTTGATGGTCAAGATTCTATAGCTTAAGCACAAACCGGTCTACACAGATTTACAGTGATATTGGAAAAGTGGCTTTATTTATTTTTCATCAGCTTACTGGTTCTACCATTTTATTCATTAGTTTCTTGCATGACACTTCGGACTGTTTAACTCCTTGGGAGAGGCATTGGTCAAAAACATCTTTTCCATGTATTCAGCAATGGGTTTAAGGTTGTCCTTCAGCCTCTGTTCCAAAACCTGGCACATCTCTTTGCTGTCAGTCTGAAATCCAACTCAACATAGTCATTATTATACACACTATTTTTACTTTTAAGTAGTATTTCGATGTTGGGAAAGTTTTATACTACTGAAAAAAGGTCTAGGTGACTGTTTTAGCCCACCGCAGTAACAGGTTAAATAGTCTGTTTTTCAGAATAATGAATAACAGCTCTTTGCTGTGTAGTCAGTTGATTTGCTTAAAGGTGAAATACCATGTCGTTGTTTCTGGCTGCTTGTATCAGAGAGAGGATCCCACACGCTCCAGAAATATAATCTGATGTTCTTGTGCGATGATCATTGAGTTTTCTGAGAAAATTCTGAAGGCGAGGTATCTCTGTATCATAAAGGGCGTTCATCCACTGTTCTAGAATATGATGAAAAGCCAAAGCAATTTAAGAGCTAAAAAAATTTCATTCATTGACTTAAAAATTTACTATTTGGATGAAATAATAATAAACACTCTAAATGTTTAGTTGTAAAATAATAATGGAGGCTTATTGTATTAGTTTGAAATAAATTAATAAAATAACGAGCCGGTTAATTATGACCACTTGTTATGAGTAAATTAAATGATAAGCGAACAATCAGTTCTCATTGTCAACGTGTTGGATGTAGGAGAAATGGACATGAGTAAAGACCTGAGCGACTTTGCCGGGGCCAAATTGTTAGGGCCCAATAACTGGGTCAAAGCATCTCTGAAACAACAAGGCTTGTGGGGTGCTCAGCAATGGTGAGTACCTATTGACAATGGCCTAAAGAAGGACAAATCACAAAGCGACGGCAGGGGGTTTGGTGCCCAATTCTCATGTGCGATGGCAAACATGAATATCTCGTCTGGTCTGAATCAACACGTTTTTGATGATGGTTACGGGAGGAACACACAAGACATTGCAAGCTGCTGCATATGGGGCTGCGTAGCCACAGACAAGTCAGACAAGCGTCAGAACTGTATAACCCACAGCACAGCAGATGATAAAAATGTTGGCTTATCAGTGTTAGTTTAAATGAAAAAACTGTGTGACCCTGGCAAGCATAGACTGAGCCTTTTGTGGTTGTAGCTCTCCTATATTTGGCATTGGGCAGTGTAAACTTAAAAAAAACATTTACAGATCACGTAAGCAAAGCCAGCCAAGAAGTGTAAATAAAGTGACTGACTATGTGACTCACTACCAGTTGTTAAACAGTGTAGTGGTAAGAGACACAGACTCACACATAGTGAATCGGGTATTCAAATCTGGCCAGGGAAAAGAAAGATTAGCTGGAAAAACTGGATACAATGGGTGAGTTATCGTGAGAATTGGGATCAAACAGTGTAGCTGTCATGTTCCTTTTACTGAGGAGTGGCTTCCATCCGGCCACTTTAGAATTCAAACTACTTCCCCCGCACTTAAAAGCCTTTAATTTAAAAAAAAAAACGACAGTGCGCCTTATAATCCGGAGCGCCTTATATATGGATCCATAAATGGTTAAATCAGTCTCAACTGTGATCCGAGCTTTCACGAAGGCAGGAATAATCTCTGAACTGCGTGGCAACAGCAGCGACACTGACTCGGATTATGACGAGAGGAAGCGGGGCAGGTTGCCGTAGTCGCCCAACTCTTCAATTCGGACACTGAAGAAGAAGAATTCGAGGGATTCGTGGACGGGGAATGAACTGAAAAAATTGAACTTTACGTTTTATATGTAACTGAACAATGTTGAGTATGCACTAACGTTTGATTTAGTGGTATCAGACTGTTTCTTT
>JACXGK010015614.1:0-10193 GCA_016801125.1 Novumbra hubbsi | reverse complement strand
ACACCTTACTACACACAGGGACCAGCACCACACCTTACTACACACAGGGACCAGCACAACACCTTACTGCACACAGGGACCAGCACAACACCTTACTACACACAGGGACCAGCAGCTCACCTTACTACCACAGGGACCAGCACAACACCTTACTACACACAAGGACCAGCACAACACCTTACTACACACAGAGTCCAGCACCACACCTTGTTAAAGCCATGGGTGGCACACATGTGACTGTTTTTCTGTGTGTTTTAAATACAAAGCACAGACAACACGAAGAGCAGAACAGAGCTGCCACTGTCATATAAAACAATATCCATTGCTTTAATAAAGATGTGGCTCAAGACAGGGTCAAAATGACTTTGTGTGTGTGCGTCTGAATTATGTGGTTGGTGTATGGGTCAGAATAACATTGTAGGTATGTATATGGTGACTAGATAATATAACCTGGATGTTACTAATGGTGATAGATAATATAACCTGGATGTCACTAATGGTGATAGATAAGGTAACCAATATGTTACTAATGATGATAGATAATATAACCTGGATGTCACTAATGGTGATAAAAAATATAACCTGGATGTTACTAATGCTGATAGATAATATGAAAAGGATGTTACTAATGGTGATATATAATATGACAAAGATGTTACTAATGGTCATAGTTAATATGATTACCAGGATGTTCCTAATGGTGATATATAATATGACAAGGATGTTACTAATGGTGATAGATAATATGACAAGGATGTTACTAATGGTGATGGATAATATAATTCCCAGGATGACACTTATGGTGATGGATAATATAATTCCCAGGATGGTGATAGATAATATAATCTGGATGTCACCAATGGTGATAGATAATATAACCTGGATGTTACTAATGGTGATAGATATTATAACCTGGATGCCACTAATGGTGATAGATAATATGACATGGATGTCAATAATGGTGATAGATAATATGACAAGGATGTTACTAATGGTGACAGATAATATGACAAGGATGTTACTAAAGGTCATAGTTAATATGATTACCAGGATGTTAGTAATGGTGATAGATAATATTACCAGGATGTAACTAATAGTTATAGATAAAATTATCCAGGATGTCAGATACAACATACTCATGGGAACAGAAACAAAATGTATTATGAGAATGCACGCACAAAGATGTACACAGAATAACATACCAAAGTTCATCCAAGTGAGGTCATCATCTAGAACAACAGAGAAAAGGTTTTAAGAGTTTAAACCCCGGGGAGGAAACAGAGATAACAGCCACTCTTCGGAGAGACCACAATTTAAATAATATGTTGGAATCACAACACAAAAGCCTTCTTACACCACATCCGGTGCATATTTCATCAGCACCAAAGAAATGAGAATGCCACCATCTTCCTGCAACAGAATGTCCAAAGCTTTCTGACAATTCTGGAAGGTTGGGTGCAGGAACCAGAACAAAACCCCAGTCTGATGGTTTTGACTAGAAATATGAGTATATTCATCATGATAATTGTTATGTTGTACAGATCCTTTTCATTCACAGAAAGCGTAAACCCAAAGAAAGGTAATACAGGCCATGTAAACACACGCTGTCTTTCCAACTCTCACGGTCAGACTGAAGTGACTAACAGATCTGGGAGGAGCCTTACAAACCAAGGTCTTCTGTGGGGTTCAATCCACTGGTCATTGTGTTCACTGCTTCAGAATATATTTGAATGATGATATAAGAGTACGAATAGAAGACACATTCTACAATAAAACAAGAGCTGTGACTAACATATAAGAGACTAACAGATTTGGGAGAGCTGAATATGAAGCCTTTATTGTAAAAACAGAATAGACTGAAATCCACTTGAAATGACAGGAGCAGTTTATCTGTTTCATGTTAACATTTTTGTTAAATAGTTTGACCCATTAGGAACAGCTCTAAATGTCAGCAGCATAGCATGGTGCATTGAAAAGAAACAACATTTTTTGCATAGACTTAAAGCTCTTCACATGCGTTGCATTGTCTGAATGACACTAACCACTTATACTACAATCAGAGCACTGAAAACCCCCCCAATAAAATGTATTAACACTACTCTGCCAGTATGTGTGTATGCATGTTAACTGGATTCATGTACAGTAGCTTCCCACTTGAAGCACACTAATGCTTTAAACAGCTCTGCCCTTGTCCTGGGATATCTTGATCCACAGAAATGCTTTTGATATATAAGAATGCCATTCTGGGTAGGCATATCAGAGTTGGCAGTGAACAGGAATGCTAGTGTTCTGAGAGCCCTGAACAAATCAGCATGTGCATTGTGGACCTGCCGTCAATCATCAATATGCATTTCAAGGAATAAATTCCTTGAATTGATTCCCTCTGTTTTAAAACAATGGATCCTCCTTTAAAACTAAATCTTCTCTAAAGCTAACCCTCCTTTAAAACTAACAATGCTTTAAAACTAATCCTTCTCTAAAATGTACCCTATTTTTTTAAACTGTAACCACTTCCTTTAAAAATATGTGGCCTCTAGCCTCTAATAGTACAGTACAGCCATCTTAACATATGTAATAATTATCATTATAATGAATACAATTAAATGTATTTTCTGTTTAAAATGTCCCAGGTCAAAACTGTGGTTTAATGTCTCATGAATCCATTCTGGCCTTCATGTGTAGCCTTTGATACTGTTATCCCAGATCGGTTTCCTATTAATCACAGACACATGGTTCAGCTTAGGTGGGATCTGAGGTTGAGGCTGAGGTTGAGGCTGAGGTTGAGGCTGAGGGTGAAGTTGGGTTTTGAGGGTGAGGGTGGGGCTGAGGTTGGCTTTGAGGGAGGGGCTAAAGGTGTGGTTGAGGGTGGGACTGAAGGTTGGGTAAGGGTGACGCAGGAGGTGTAGTTGAGCATGGGGCTGAAGGTGTGGTTGAGCATGGGGCTGAAGGTGTGGTTGACGGTGGGGCTGAAAGTGTGGTTGAGCATGGAGCTGAAGGTGTGGTTGAGCATGGGGCTGAAGGTGTGGTTGAGCATGGGGCTGAAGGTGTGGTTGAGCATGGGGCTGAAGGTGGGGCTGGAGGTGGGGTAGAGGGTGTGGCTAATGGTGGTTTGAGCTCAATGCAGGGTTTTACATGTGTCTTCTCTGACTTGACTCTTTAATCCTCCCACTCCATTGGCTGAAGCCATGGGATTGTCTGATAGGGTGTCCTAGGCAGGGCACCATGGCCGCCCGTGTGGACCTTAGAGAGGGTGTTGGCCTGCTGCTCCCTAGCTGATCCTCTTTCCTCCGCCCCCCCCAGAGCTTTGATTAAGGCCCGTTCTAGCTCCTGGGCCTCGTCGGTTTCCGGTCTTCCCCTGATGAGTTGCCTGATGGTGGACAGAGCCAGGTTGGACTTACAGCCCAGGTAGCTCCTTAGGTTGAGCTCTGGGAACAGAGTGTCTCTAAGAGCCTGGACGAGCTGGGTGTCTACAGACAAGTCAGACCTTCCTCTGTTCAGTTGGTCAGATACCTTTTGCTCTAGACACAGATAACACAGTTCCTCCTGATTGAGACCTGACTTCCATAGAGGAAGTCCATTCTGGTGGTTCCTCATGGAGGGGACTTCTGCAGCCCCACCAGATGGCAACTTATTGAGCAACGATTGATGCAAGTGGCTGTTTTGGTTCTGAGACCAGTTGTTCTCCTGGAGTTTGGACCCGATACGGCTCTGGCTCAGGGTCTGGCTGGTCAGGCTCTGTTGGGCCTTTAGGTTTTTCCTTTTCTGGCCCGGTGCTGTGGCAACATTGGGCAATAGCTGGTGGGACCCTTTCTGGTCAGCAAGGTCAGCTAGATCTCCAACGAGGAGCTGGTGGATGAGATGCCTCCTCTGGAGGGGAGAGGTGACTGTCCTAGTCTTACCTTGCAATCCTAGAGGAAGTGACATCAGAGTTTAATTGAAGTCCTAGATGTACTCCTATATGGCGTGGCGCTGGGCTATTGCATGCAATGGATTGGCTTCTATAAAGAGGCTAAAAGCAAGATTTCCCCTATGTTCTGCTGAACTAGCTTGTTCCCAACATGCACTCAGAAGAAGAGATACAGCAAGGACAGTCATTACAGCCATGCCAAAAAAACTTTAGAAAAACAAGGCAGACAGTGCTGCTTAATCTGTTTATTGTAATGGAAACCTGCTATTATGAAGGAAGTGTATACACTCTCCTGGGGCATGGAGGGTGGTGCTGAAGAGCTGAGAAATACTGAGTTTGTAGTGTTGGAAGTAGCACCACAGATTAAAACCCGGTATTATGTTGATCTGTGGTGTTGGTTGTACCACCACAGATTAAAACCCAGTATTATGTTGGTCTGTGGTGTTGGTTGTACCACCACAGATTAAAACCCAGTATTATGTTGGTCTGTAGTGTTGGAACTATCACCTCAGATTAAAACCCAGTATTATGTTGATCTGTAGTGTTGGTTGTACCACCTCAGATTAAAACCCAGTATTATGTTGGTCTGTAGTGTTGGAAGTACCACTACATCTAGTACAACAAGTGATGATCTTCCTTCATCTTTTCGTAAAGCAGTAATAGGGTTATTTATAGTGGATTGAAAGATAAAAGCATGGAAAGACTGAACGAGTTATAGAGAAATGAATAGAGAACAGCTAAGGAAAACTGTAAAAAATATATGATCAACTTGAAAAGTGGAAGGTAGGAAAGACTTCAAACAAGATGATAAGCATGAGATGGAGACACAAACCCAGCTAGACCATCTGGAACCCCAGACACACAACCCAAAAACAGACCCAAAAACACAACCCTGAAACTTAACCCACATAACCCTGAAACAAAACCCACATAACCTACTACTACCCAACACCAGCCCTTAACCAACACTTATCCACCCCATTCCCTAACCAATTCCAGCCTTTTACCAACATCTAACCAATCACAGTCTCCAATCAACCCCTAACCAACTTGCCTAAACAAAACCTAACTAACTCCAGCCTCTAACCAACTCCTAACCAACCCCTCTAACTAAGCCCTAACCAATTTCAGCCTCTTACCAACACCAAACCAACCCCTCTAACCAAACCCTAACCAACCCCAGCCTCTGACCTACCCAAATCACTTACCAAGACCATACCCAACCAACACCACTCTACTCACCCCGCTTAAAAGAACAGAGCACCAATCTGTTTTCTGTATATTGTGGTTTCCTGAAGTTGCTGTTCATTGGCACGGGAGCCGACTCCTGTTGATGGGAGGAGTAGATGGCCGTTGCTAGGGTCCGAAACTAAGGACACACCACAGCACATCTTAGAACTAGACACCTGTTTCGAAAGGAGATATTTGCTTTCTTGTGGCATCAGAGAAATCGTTTATGTAGTTATGTTGTGAGAGGGTAACAAGAATGTGGTGGACTTTACGGAAATTGCTGACCCTGCTTGAAGATGTGTGGTACCTGTTTGAGTGAGATGGTGATGGGGGTTTTGAACACAGTCCAGAGGACACTGGGGTAGCAAGGGGGCGTTGTCAGCGAACCATCATAGCGGTAGTATTCATCCAAACGAGCGGGCAGCAAGCCAAGGATGTTGAAGGATGGGACCCGGATCTTCTGATCTGTACATGGCAATGGAATCCAACAGAATGGAAAACAATTTTATCATTTTAAATGGAATGGAGCACAATAGAACTGTTTAGAACAGAAAGTAAAAAAAAATATAAAGTAGAATAGTTTAGAATGGAATAGAATACCATGATTTAGAAAATAAATAAAAAAATATTTGCATATACAATAGAATGGTTTAGAATAACAGAACAGAACAGAACATAATGGAATAAAACTGAATGTTATACAGGGTAATGGAATAGAATTTTAGGAAATAAAAAACTATGTATTATCAACACCATCTGATCTATCTGATTAAAGTGTTTTTCTAGTCTAAACAGAAACCATCTTAATCTCACCTCTGTATTTGATGCCATTGATGTACTTCAGGAAGTGGTCGACCACTGGATTATATTCCCCAATCTACAGCAGATGCAATGTCTTAGTTAATTTGTTCTAGTTTGATAGTGGTATGTAACGTTATATTTACATCTGAGTTCCCAAACCTGCACTGTGAGACCGCCCCAGAGTCAAATCGACTTATCTACACCACTTCAAGAAATAGATACTGTAAATCATGGTATAGATTAATATGTATCACTTTATGGTATACATGTCATGGTATTGAATAGTATGGATCACTTCGAGGTATATATAAGTGTATATATTGGTATGTATAAGTCATCGTACAGATTAGTATTTATCGCGTTGGGATATGTATATAAGGTAAGGATACAGATCTCACCTCGATTAGAACTCCTAGAACAGCCAGGCCGTCAGACTTGTCTGCTGCCATGGTTATGTTGGGGTATCTATCAGAGTTGAAGTGCACCATATGCATCTAAGGACCAATAATGGAAGAATGTATTACAGATCACCATCAATCCCAGCGGAAGCTATATATCAATCAATCAATCAATCAATCAAGTTTGTTTATATAGCACAATTCATACATAGAAGCAATTCAATGTGCTTTACAACACAAGACATTAAGAGAAATAAAAGAGAAATTTAAAATAATTAAAATAATTAAAAGAGAAATACAATTTTATAACCAACAGTCTATCTACAACTTGTCCTCTATTTGCCCGTCCACACATTCACTCAGTAACCCTCCAATGCAACTCAGGTCTCGTTATACAAACAGCCTGATATTTTATCCGTAGATCATTCACACGATGCAGCGCGCCCACTTACATCCCAGTGTATTCACAATAATACACTCATACACTCATTGCATTGCAATCTTACTTACATTCACACTTTGTACGAGTACGCGTTTTACAAACTGGCTCCACAATTCAACCTCTTGTTTAGACATCTTCCCACTTTCCGGTCAAAATTTTAACAGATTGATTAAAACAGACATGGATCAATTTAACATGTACAGATTAAAATAAAAAAATAGAGATAAAAGTTTAAAGGAAAATTAAGAAGGATTTTTAAAAAGTAATGAAAATTAAAAAGTCTGGTATAGGGTTTCCATGTTGCTTTTAATGTATCTATTAAAGCTATAGGGCACGTTTGTCGGTCAAGCCCTCAGTCATAGGCACGTGAAAACATTTAACCCAGACTTGAAAATGGATAGGTTTGGGGGATGTCTAAGATCTTCTGGTAGCTTGTTCCAGTTATGTGCCGCGTAGCTCCTAAATGCCGCTTTGCCATGTTTAGTTTGGACTCTGGGCTCTACTAGCTGGCCTGAATTCATAGATCTTAGAGGCCTGCTTGGTTGATATTCTTCAAACATATCAGATAAGTATTCAGGCCCTAAACCATTCAGTGATTTGTAGACTAAAAGCATCACCTTGAAATCTATTCTATAACTGACTGGAAGTCAATGCAAAGATTTAAGAATCGCAGTAATGTGTTCTGTTCTCTTGGTCCCGGTTAGCATTCTTGCTGCAGCATTTTGAATGAGCTGCAGCTTTTTTGTAGTCTTTTTGGGAAGTCCAGTTAAAAGCCCATTACAGTAGTCAACTCTACTAGAGATAAAAGCATGGATAAGCTTTTCTTGGTCTTTGCGGGACAGCATGCCCTTGATTCTAGCTATATTTTTAAGTTGGTAGAATTCTGTTTTGGTGACCGTTTTGATTTGACTGGAGAACGTGAGGTCAGAGTCTATTAGAACACCAAGATTACGCACTTGGTCTCTGGTCTTTAGGGCCCGAGAATCAAGCTCTTTAGTAATACTTGTTCTGTTGTTTGTGTTACCAAATACAATAATCTCAGTTTTATCTTGGTTTAATTGTAGAAAATGTTGATTCATCCAGGTATTTACTTCTATGCAGTGACACAATGCGTCTATTGAGCTATAGTCCGATGGTTCAAGAGCCATATATATTTTAGTATCATCTGCGTAGCTATGGTAGTACATGTTGTTGTTCTGTAGAATTTGGCCCAGAGGTAGCATATAGAGATTGAACAGAAGCGGTCCAAGAACCGATCCCTGGGGAATTCCGCATGTCATAGCCACCCTATCAGATTTGTGATTGCCAATAGTGACAAAGTAACTTTGACCATCCAAATAAGACCTAAACCAATTGAGGACTGTCCCGGACAGTCCTACCCAATTTTCCAGCCTGTCGACAAGAGTTCTGTGGTCTACAGTATCAAATACAACACTGAGATCTAATAGAACGAGGACTGTTATTTTATCTGAATCAGTATTCAGCCGTATCATTCTTAACTTTAATCGGAGCCGTTTCAGTACTGTGGTGAGGTCGGAAAGCCTGACTGAAATTTGTCTAGGAGACCATTCGAGTTCACAAAGTTGCTGAGTTGATTGAAGACCACCTTCTCAATGATCTTGGCTATGAAAGGGAGTTTTGAAATAGGTATATAGTTGTTTAATTTAGATGCATCCAGTTTTCTCTTTTTTGGTAGAGGTTTAATGGCAGCTGTTTTTAGGGATTTTGGAAAGATTCCTGATTTCAAGGAGCTATTGACTATTTGCTGTAGGTCCATTATTATAGAGTTAAGAATAGTTGTAAAAAAGTCAGATGGCAGGGTGTCGAGACAACATGTGGACGCTTTAAGATGATGAACTGTTTCCCTGCTATAGAGTCAATGTATTGCTCACTCTCACGTATTTCAAGCTGCGTTATTGTCTCATTCAGTCCTTCACCTGCTTGGTGTCGCTCTGTTCTGTTGACTGGTTTTGACTGCGTTATGTCAAGCGTAGGGTAAACTTTTGAACTTTCAGGATAGCACAGATAGTCCGACCGGAGTAGAGCTTGGTTTACAAAATCTTCCAGACGGTTGAGCCGTTCCGCAAACAACTCTCTTAGCCCCTTCAGCAGTGTCATTCCTTGATCAAATAACTACTTGAAGGGCCACTTTGAAAAATGAAACACAATTTAAAAAACATAGGACATAAATAAAACAAAGATAAAACATTAAAAGAAAATAAAAATAAAATAAAAATAATTTAAATGTAATTAAAAAGAAATAAAATAAAATAGAGAAAATAAGAAAGACTTGCAGAAGCAGAAGACTAGCAGGAGAGTTGTACTATGTTACTGACAGGCATGAAAGCAGGAAGAGAAGAATGTTTATAGAATATATGTAGAATGGGTTATATAGAATGTGTATAGAATGTATGTAGAATGTGTATTGAACTTACGTAGAATGGAGTATTTGAAATGTGTACAGTAAATATGTTGAATAGGGTATAGATTGTGGTGTCTATGTGGGAGAGTCTGTAGGTCTGAGAGGAGGTGTCTATGTGGGAGAATCTGTAGGTCTGAGAGGAGGTGTCCATGTGGGAGATGCTGTAGGTCTGAGAGGAGGTGTCTATGTGGGAGAGACCGTATGTCTGAGAGGAGGTGTCTATGTGGGAGAGTCTGTAGGTCTGAGAGGAGGTGTCTATGTGGGAGAGTTTGAGAGGAGTCTGCAAGGAGTCTAAATGTAGTGTGCATGTTTCAGAAGGTGAGTCTGGAGGAGTGTGAGTGGAGTCTGGGTGAAGGGGTCTGTGTGGAGAAGCCTGTATGGACAAGTCCAGATGGAGAAGACAAAGTGGAAGGATCTAGGAGGAAGAATTTGAAAGGAGCAGTCTGAGTAAAGGGGTATGAGAGGGGTCTGTGAAGGAACTTGAGGGGAGTCAGAATTTTCACTTTAGGTTAGAAGTTAGAAAATTATTATGGGGTTAATTCACCATTGCTCACTTAACAAAGCTCCTACTTTATTATTAACATTAGCAATTATCAGTTTGTGTGACTAGCATACAAAATCTACTGAACACAACTTAAAATAAGCATGTTTGAATGTTGCAGTACAATCATCATCACAATTCTGAACACATTTCGCTATCCATCTGATCCTATTGGATCCAGCCCAAGGGGAGATTCAGGAGTTACAATAGCAGTCATTGTGTTCCAAAGATCAGATGGCTGTTGTTCCTAGACTGCTGGACTGTTGTTCCTCCTGTTTTGGGTTTAGGATTAAGAAAGCCACGTTTATCAGGGTGGAGGACTGTTCATGTTCCAGGACATCACCTACTGGTGTTCATCAGGGTGGAGGACTGTTCATGTTCCTGGACATTACCCACTGGTGTTCATCAGGGTGGAGGACTATTCATGTTCCAGGACATCACCCACTGGTGTT
>JACXGK010015613.1:0-10195 GCA_016801125.1 Novumbra hubbsi | reverse complement strand
ATGGGTCACTGTGTCCCGGCGGAGCTTTGCACTGTCATCGGGCTGAACGCGGCCTTGACGTTACACCCCCCCGTCCTCCCTCCGAAGCCAGACAACAGTTGCGCGGCCCTCTGGGTTGCGCTCGCGCGTATTGTGCCGACTGTGCGGCGTCCGTTTTTGGGCAGGAGGGGTCAGAGTGACCCCGAGGACAGCACAAGGGATAACCTATAAATGCCACAACAGACTGCTAAAATTATCTTAACGTCCTCTGAATCCATTGTTGTTTAGTTTGAGAAACAGATGCCTCACAGGTCCAATAATTACAAAAAAATTAAGATGGGCAAAATAACACAGACACTGAGAAGGGTAAGATTGGAAAAACGTCTTATTGACAGACAAATTTAAGTTTGATGTGTTCGGATCAACCAACAACACAGTCGCACTGTGAATCTGCTAAAAGGTATTTATGCTAGCATGCTCCTCCATTGTTACTCAACTAAATTAGTTTTTAATCTGTGAGTCTTTGGGTTTCTTGTTTATCTTCCTGAGGGAAAACGTTTTCTGTTTTATATGTATTCTGTGGGGTTTATAACTTTGTTAGGATCTGGTAATGTGATGTGTTTTCCTGCACTAAATCGCAGGCTAACGTTAACTTTCGGGCTAGCTTTTTGAAAAATTGTGGTTTCCTTGTGGCTCAATAAGGCTTTGCAGCTGTAAATGAACAAGCTAGTTAGCTATGTGTTTTACCAAAATCCACCCTTTATCTGAATAATTCATTGAAAGAGCTGTAAAGTATACTTGTGTTCACAGCAGCCAGCTATCAGTGTTGACTCACTGCAACCACTGTATTTACAATATACCTGTAAATAACTATTATATTGCATACTATGAACATTATGAAACTACATTTTAGCTTTGAAGTGTGATAGTACTAATATGCACTGATATAATACCATGCTATTTCATCACAGCTGGCAGGTAGCCTTGTGTTTAGGAGTATAGGGTTATTATCTAAATGTTTGCTGCTTAGAATCAACGACCTGTTAATGTTAAACATTACTTCTCCAAACACAGTTTACAATCAGATTCTGAATATGGCCATTGTGGTAATAGTGAGATCAGAACGTGGAGGACAGGGAACAAAGTGTTGGAGTGGACGGCACACAACATTTGATAGACCTTTTAAATATGCTTTCAGCTGTCCCCATAGGAGAACCTTTTTCTTCCCGTTGTGTTTCCATATAGAACCCTTTACACACTGGACTACATGGAACTTAAAAGGGTTCTACTTGAAAACAAAAATTGTTCTGCCGGGAACCATGAATGGTCACTTCAGAGACAGCAGGAGGAATGGGCAATAGGAAGACAGATGGTACTGAGAAAACACCCTTTTCCCAGAGAGTTAGTGTTTATCCAAGAGAAAAACAGAGCAGCACTGAGGCATATCCTAAACAACACAAAGGAACACACATTCTTTCCCAAGCACGGGCACACTATACCAGAGCGCAATCTTCAACCCACCACCGTTACCACAGCGATAACGGCTGAGGCGGCTAGAACAGTCGAGCACATGGACTGAAGGGTCTAGTCGCTTACCTTATCTGTCAGGGAACCACAATGAGATCGGTTTCAGAAGCCATGGAGCTCTGTCGTAGCTGCCTCCTGACCGGCCCGAGAGGGAGAAGCCAGCGCCATGTACTCCAATTCCTGATATGACTCATCCACTCCCCATCTGGGCCTTTTGGTTTGCCCCCCGGAACTCACGAGGTTAGTTAATTCAGTGTATTTATTTGTGAAATGGAATACAATGTAGAGGGACATGGCAGAATGTGTCCAATAGGAAACGTTTAGCAACATTATTCTTTTGTTTCCACTAATTGGCCTTTGGACTGATCACATATTTCTTGCAGCTGATCCGATTATTTGGTGAGAAGACCGTGGATACATCCAAGTGGGCTGCCTCGGTGAAGGCAACCTGATTAAGGCAGCGTTTACATTGCCACACAGCCCACGTCTAATAAAAAAAGACGAATTGGAGAGTGGACAAAAGGCCAACACAAGGGGTCCTCGTATTGTGTGGCTGTCTGCGTTGACTCAATGTGCCGCTGTACCAGGCACACCAGAAACGAACCGAAGCCTCATCTGCGGGGCCGAACTCCTTGGCACCCAGGACCTCTACCTTAGGTAGTGACGGAGTAATGCTAAAATGAGGCCAGCCACTCATATCTTTGCACTTCCACCTCGCAGGCATGGCATATAGAATCAGCTTCAAGTCTGCTACTATCAGGCTGTTGCAGAGCTTCCAGCCCCAGGCCGTGGGACTGTCAAACAAGGCTGCCAAACGAAAAAGGTTATCATAGTAAACTGATTATTAAATGTCACTTTTCGTAATAGCCCTCCAGTGCTGAATATATATATATACACTCATGAATACTCACTCCACTCACACATCCATACATACCACAAACACAGACATTAACACACTACATGCTACTGTTTATTACTTCTATGCTTTTTGTTACTAATATACTGGCACCAGAAAATCCTGTAGCCAAAACAACCTGAACACAAAACAACCTGGACTCAAAACCACCTGGACCCCAAAAAACCTGCAGTCAGACAACCTGGCCTCAAAACAACCTAGACCCAAAACAAATTGCAGCCCAACAACCTGTATCCAATACTACAGAGTCAGTCCCACATGCCCAGGATTTCCTTTCGTTAGCAGGCACCACTACGCCAAACAAACCCATTCCCAGTGTCACGACGGTGGTTATCAACTTGTTAAATCAACCCAGGTTTTCCCAACATTGGGACGAGTGCATTCACATAAAAGGGGCAGTGTTTGCACCATATGACCAATCGCAAACAAGGAAGCCCACCAGAGCCACACATTTCAACATAATTCTTTTGAAATGTGAACGATATAAACATATAATCCAGTTGCTGCTGCCAAAAGCAGAAAGAAAAGCTGACAAGAAATTGACGACTGTGTAAATGCTTGAGTTACAAGGCTTATCCATATCACTGCCCCGGCATTATGGCACAACTATAATTACAATTGTGTACCTCATTAAATTAGTGTGTTGCTTAGATTAAATCTTATGGCGTGTAAGACATATGAATGCCATATTTTGTCAGTTGCAACCCTGTTAAGCAGTCTTGGGAGCAAGCAAAATATAAATATATCTAATATAAAAAAGTGAAACATCGATGTGCATCTGAAAGGACAACATGATGGAGAGAAAGATTAGTGTCCACGCAGGCACCTGTATCAGTACAACCAAACATTATCGCCTTTATTCTAACCCAGTGGCGCTGTTATCGGAATATGGTTGCAATCTATGGCAATGCTCACTCCGGGGACCCCTATGAAAGGAGTGTGCTGCATTTAATATACAACAGTAAACGTCATGAGGTCTACATTATTTATAGATGAAGTAGTCAACGTAAGTTATTGTCTACCTTCTATTTCATAAAAGCCCTCTTTAATAGACTGCGTGGGCAAGTGGCCTGGAAACCCCACAAATGCATAAAGCAGCACTGTTAGAGCAAGAACCACCTTGTGAATCGCGCAGCAGTCCGTGTTTTTGCTTTGAGTCTCTGCATCACCCACAGCATACATTAAACTAGCAGTAGCAAAAAAACACAACGCCGTCTCTGGAACTGTAAGCGCACAACGTTGATGTGTTGCACTGGCAACATATGGCTCACGAAGCTGACAAGTAATTGCCTCTGCTGAGAATCAAAATCTTTTATAAAGATAATCATCAGAGAAAGCCAGCGGTTTTTGTCATTCTTTAAATTTGTCTTGCTTTTCTTAAAGACCCTCTCACTATACACACACTGAGCACCACTGGATCTTCTAAGAATGGTGACGACTTTTTCAATCGAGAATTGATTGGTCCGTAGGTGGTGCTTTTATATATGTGTAGATCTGTGATCTTAAATACACCGGAGCAGGTTATGTGTGCAACATAATTAACCATAGGAAGTGTGGTACAGGACTTTGAGATTAACACTTTCAAGGGGCTTGTAATTTATATTAGATTACTTTTTGATCTAAAAATAGATATTTAAATTTTTCGTTGTCTACATCAATTGAGACCCTTTGCAAACGTCATTAGAAAATTAAGCTTAAATGCATCCTGTATCCGTTGAACCTTATAGCATTGCTAAAACTTTAAAAGTTCCCGTGAGCACATTTTGAAATGTAAGAAGTCTGGAACCAGTAAGACTTCCTAGAGCTGTCCATCCAGCCAAAATACAACCCCGATTCCAAACAAGTTGCGACATAGCGTGAAATTTACACAATAACAGAATGCAATGAGGTTCTAATCATTTAAAATCTGTATTCAATAGAAAATAGTACAAAGACAACATATCAAATGTTGACATTTTGTTGTTTCTTGAAAAATAAAAGGCCACTTTGAATTTGATGCCAGCAACACATTTCCAAAACACTAGGACAGAAGCCAAAAAATCGTGTAATGTTGTGTAATGCTAAAAAACTAAACCTGGTGGAATATCATACAACAAAATTGCTTATCATCTACAGTATGTAATGTCATTTAAAGATAGAGAGATTTCGGAGAATGTAACATTGACATGTGTCGTGTTTGTCTATTAGTACAGGGCTTACAATTGTGAAACCTTAGACTGTGGTTAAACCTTAGCCCAGGGTGAACAAACTCTTGTGTGAGCTAAGCTAACAGAGGGCCAATATTACCCTAGGGCACTGAAGAAGAGATGGGGGAAACTGTCGAAACAACAACCATCTCTGCAGAACTCTATCAATGAAAACTTTGTGGTAGAGAAAATAGCATATGACATGCAACTGGAAGGACTCTGAAGGCACAAGGAAAAATATTCTGTGGTCTGCAAATAAGTCCAAAATAAAGAGATCAAGCCTGAATGCCAAGTTGTACGTTTGGCAAAAACAACATTCTGTTCATAACCTGGTTAATACCATCCTAACCGTGAAGCATGGTGGTGGAAGCATCGTGCGATGGGGAAGCTCCTCAGCGGCAGGGACTGGCAGACTGGTTGTGGTTTTACAAGAGGAGGAACACAGCAAAATACAGAGATGTCTTTTAAGAACACCTGATCAAGACTGCAGATTTTGAGATGTATCTGTGTCTGCGACAGCTTGAGGCTCTATAGGGGAAATCCAGATCCAAAAAGCATAAATACAAGTAAATGCTGGTAAAAGCATGAACACGAGTCAATGCTGTGATCGCTGCCAAAGGCCCTTCTAAATGTTCTTAATAAATGTTGTGAATACTATAGTACACAAAAAGTTTTTAATTTGTATTTTCAATACATTTGCACATATTTTGCTTCATCATTATGTTTTATCATTTGTAGAATGTGTCTAAAAAACAGTACTTTCCGAATGCACTGAACATTTCAACACATAGCATATTATAATATATATATATATAATATATGCTCTCAAACACACATCCATATGTGTATGGGAAAGAAAACATCCAAGTCTCTGAGGATTTTAAAGGATGAAGCCTCATGGATGAGAGGTGCAGGAGAAGAGGAGGGGAATATAAAGATCTGGAAGAGGGCAGGGGGAGGTGAGAGAACAGGAGAGTTGGAGAGGAGAGGTGGATGGGAAAAGTGGGGCAAAAGTGCGAGAGGAATAGGAGTGGATGAGGAGAGGTGGAGGAGTAAAGGTAGAAGAGAGGTGAATGTGAATAGAAATCTCCTCGGGGAAATAAAAAAAAAAGTGTTTGCTCTCCCTCGCTCAGAGGAAGTTGTCACTCTATGTGCTGCCCCCGCAGCTAGCAGCTCAACACAGAGGAAACGGTGTAGGAGACAGTACTCCCGGGTCTCTCCTCGCCCCCGACAGCCGTCAGACATACGCGGGCCAGAGCCGAGAGGCAGGCGAGCCGGTCCGGGCATGGCCAACGAGAACAAGCAACTGTCACCGGCCGCCTGCCAACCTTGACGACGCAGGTCCGCCTCGCTCGTCACACTGAGCGGGCCCTGTACATCGTCACGCAAACCTGCCCCGTCAGTTTGTGCCAAGACACCAACCTCTCAACTCCGGCGGGTCCCCCTCAACCCTCACTCTGAACCCCTTCACACGAAACGACGGGCGCCTGTGTACCGCGTCGACTCGCTCCGCGCCGGCGCTGCTCGGCAGTCAGTCACAATCAGTCACTCAAACTGTTCCTCCTATCAACAAGCAGGCCCTCCGATAAATAGTTTAACTGTGCTCCTCCCACCACTTACCCTTTAGAAGATAACCTTAGTTAAGCCCTCTGACATCGATCTGGGTTCCTTTGCTGCATGCAGAGGCGTAACCCCCTTTTCCGATCTCATCCTTTCAAACTGTATTTACGACCCTGTCTCACTGTAAAAACCTCTAACGGATTTAGAGCTTTAGCGTTTGAGCCAAGCCATTCTGCTTTTCTCCCCACTGCTCTTCCAACACGGAAGTGACACGGTTCAACACAAATGAGGACAAGTACACCCACCTGATGACCTCACTTAGCTTTGCGTAAGATGCTTGACAGCGTCATACAGAGAAACGACATTAGGAAATCCTTGCCTATGCTCCCCTACTATGCTCCTCCACTATAGAACAGTGAACTGTGTTGGTCCACTACAGAACTGTGGACTGTGCTGGTCCACTATAGAATGTGGACTGTGCTGGTCCACTATAGAATGGTAGATTGTGCTGGTCCACTATAGAACTGTAGATTGTGCTGGTCAACTAAAGAACTGTGGACTGTGCTGGTCCACTATAGAATGTGGACTGTGCTGGTCCACTATACAACTGTAGATTGTGCTGGTCCACTACAGAACTGTGGACTGTGCTGGTCCACTATAGAACTGTAGATTGTGCTGGTCCACTACAGAACTGTGGACTGTGCTGGTCCACTATAGAACTGTAGATTATGCTGGTCCACTATAGAATGTGGACTGTGCTGGTCCACTATACAACTGTAGATTGTGCTGGTCCACTACAGAACTGTGGACTGTGCTGGTCCACTATAGAACTGTAGATTATGCTGGTCCACTATAGAATGTGCACTGTGCTGGTCCGCTATAGAACTGTGCATTGTGCTGGTCCACTACAGAACAGTGGATTGTGCTGGTCCACAAGACTAATACACCACCAGACAGTCTCCATGTTTCCATGTAAGCGTTCTAAAATCTGCATAAAGAAAATCTGCACATATTCCCACTAGTGTCTTGTTTTCACCAAATTGATTTGTTTTTAACAAAAAGCAGTGTGTGATGAGTTAGTGTACATAAAAGGAACAAAGTGGGTTCTTGCATGTATTAAGCTCTACCAAACGTTTTGTCACAAACAGCAAAGGCCCCCCTCTGGTCTGGGCACCAGGACTGGCCAACAGCTGGCAGATACCGTGCAGTTAAGCTACTTTGGGCTACATGGTGAAATAATGAATACTAGAGCAAGGCATGAATGTATTTGTGTTAGTCCCAGCAGCAGCCAGGCAATGATCATTATGCCACCAGAATAAATACACTCATTAGTCATTGGAAAGAAGCATCAAGCTCGTCCCTACACATTCACAACCCTGAGAAGTTTGTCATAACTAACAACACATCATCCATAGCCAAATAAACAGCGGTAAATGTAAATAATATTTTCTATATATATATATATATATATACCACAACTGATATTCTTTTCTTCTAACTTTCATACAACATGACAACAATTAAGTATGTAAAAATTGTGCATGGAAACCAGGTAAAAGGGGAATGAACTCGGTGGGCTATACTCAGCCCTCTTCTAGGGTGTTTGAGGTTGGATGGTGTCCCTTTGTCTTACTTTCTTGTTTATCCTAAGGGACTACCATGTGACTACCTGGTCTGATTGCGACGTTCCCAGTCCAAAGCCCTCCTGATTGTGTTGTAGATCAAGTTACTACCTGATAATTCCCTACTGCCACAGCCGCCGCTCTGGTTCCTCTCTAGGTTTCTTCCTAAGTTAAAACTGTACTACAGAGTTTTTATTAGCCACTGCAAAACAAGGATGGATATCTGCAAAAGCATTTTGTGACAACCTGTTGACTGAGTAAATATCTAAGGAATCCAGACCAGCAACATTAAACCCAAATGTGCACCACCGCCCACAATAATGGATTTATATAAAAAGGCCTATCATTCATCCAAATCAAATAAGGCCACTAGCATACCTGAGCACGTGTACCAAATGTCTCTGAGATAAAAACAAATGCCCTTTATCCTGCCAACAACAATACATAAATGAATAATAGCCTAGGACTGAAAAATCTCCTTCAATATAGCCCCCTGTGTTGGTTTGGTGGTTTTCCAGCTTCAGAGGGTTAGGCAGCCCCCATCTCCTCCTCTTTTTGCCTTGGCACTGACAGCAGTAAGACCCAGTGCACCAACATCCCTGGCAGGCACTAGTGCAGTTTGGTTGCCATGGCACTTCTGTCCTCACTGCTCTTCCTCTGTATAAATGCATTACAGGCTAGTGATTGGAGTATTTTGACCTTTGTATCCCCGGGCAAACGCACTTTCAGTTTGACAATTACACCCCTAGCCACACACTCCAACTGCCTCCCCTGCCCCAGGCCTGAGACACCCTACCCCAGCCCAGACCGACACTCCCCCAACCCCCAATCCCCTATCCCACACGCAAAGAAAGGCCAAACGTGACTGCCAGCACTTTGATAACCTCTCTGTAGCCCAAACAAACAAACAAACAAACAGACAAACAAAACAAGAAGAGAGAAAACCTGCGTCTGCCTAGAGATTCAGGGCTGCTGCCATGAATTGTTTCAACAAGCGGGGGCCATGATGACAGAAGAACACAATCCCAAACACACTGAGGCCATACTGGCAGGGGTCCCAGCTTACTTTCAAACAGGCTCTATTTAGTCAACGCTGAAATGAGGACTTCATGCAAAAGGGCTCTTGAATGTCACACAGTAGATCAGAGTTCGCTGAACCTGTTCCTGGAGAGATGCCCTTATCCAGGTAAAACCTCTAACCATGTTCCTGGAGAGCTGCCCTTATCCAGGTAAAACCTCTAACCCTGTTCCTGAAGAGATGCCCTTATCCAGGTAATACCTCTAACCCTGTTCCTGGAGAAATGCCCTTATCCAGGTAATACCTCTAACCCTGTTCCTGGAGAGATGTCCTTATACAGGTAATACCTCTAACCTTGTTCCTAGAGAGATGCCCTTATCCAGGTAATACCTCTAACCCTGTTCCTGGAGAGCAACCCATCTGCAGGCTTTACATCCACATTTGTTTCTGTAAAGCTACTCTCTGGAAAGGTTCTAACTCCAACCCTGTTCCTGGGAGTTACTGCTCTGTAGGTTTTTGTCCAAACCCTCCCTGCCGGATGAAAAGCTGAATTAGGTTAGTCACAATAGGGTGAAGGAGACCCTGAATGACGGGAGCTCCCCTGTAGGAGGTCTGAGGGGACAGGGAGTTCCCTTCCCCTTCCTGAATCAGTCTGTACCTGTAAGCATGATGCAGCATGATGCACAGAGGCCATTGCTCTCTGTCTCCCATAAAGCCTTAGTCACACATCCCGCATCTGGGCCAGAATCCAAACAGCCTCTCAGAGTAGGAGCGCTGATCTAAGATCAGGGACACGTGGGAACCTTGCTGTAGATAAGCAGTCCTGCTCTTAGATGCTTTGTGGATACAGGCCCTGACCTCCAACACAGAGACAATGACACCGATGTTGCTCCTTTCGCCGTCTTTATGACAGACTTGGCAATTCTAAACTGCAGCGATACGACTACAGACAGCAGCTGTGACTTACGTGCTTCACCTTCATTAAGTAAAAGGTGGCGTGGCCCATTTAAGGGTTAAACAGTGCAACGACAGCAAGGATCGATACGCCTGGGCTCATCTGGGGCTCATCTGGGGCTCATCTGGGGCTCATCTGGGACTCATCTGGTAGTCATCTGGGGCTCATCTAGGGCTAGTCTTGTGCTGACATTGAAAACCGAAAGACAGGTCCCATGCACTTTCTCTTTACACTGGCCTCTCCCTCTCAGGTTTTTCTCCCCCTCTCCCTGTCTCTCTCCCCCTTCCAACCTCCCCCTGTCTCTCTCCCCCTTCCACCCTCACCCTGTCTCTCTCCCCTATCACCCTCCGCCTGTCTCTCTCCCCCTTCTACCCTCTCCCTGTCTCTCTCCCCCTTCCAACCTCCCATCTCACCTTCCCCCTGTCTCTCCCC
>JACXGK010015612.1:0-10039 GCA_016801125.1 Novumbra hubbsi | reverse complement strand
ATATGCTGCCTGGTACCCATCTTAAAAAACCCTTAATGTGAAAATGTTCTCCTTCAATCATCAAAAAAGTTTATTGTCTTAAAAAAGGACAATATAACAGTAACTTTTTTATCTTTGGTTTCTGATCAGATGCTCTGATCTCCAGGCTACCCAGCCACCCCATAAAACAATGTGTGGTGATTGTGTTTGTCTATATGCCACTTCAGGTACAGTCAACAACTAGCACCGCAAAGATACACATGATCTGCAAGTTGCAAAGATACCAGCAACAACCAATTCGAATGACAAGTGATAAAGATACAAGTAACAACCAATCTGAACAACAAGTTACAAAGACACAAGCAACAACTAATCTGAATGACAAGTTATAAAGATGCAAGCAACAATGACATGTATATGTACATAGACAGGAAAATGTACCAAACCAAACACACCCACCAATGTTTGGTAAATGGCAAACTACAAAACAATAAACATCTTTTTAAATGTAACTTGTTGCTTCCATGGAAACATGACGTCTGTGCAAGTGTTAGCGATGTGTAGGTGTGTACATTGGATGCTGGTGCGTGACTGTTCGAGTAGATTCCTTAAATTGTTGCAGGGGTATTTCTACCATGACACTCCCTCCTTTAAAATGTCAGTTGAATCACCTGAGCTCCCACTGATAATATTTATGAGACATGAATTCCTTATAGTGTGGAACAGGTAATTATATCAAGAGACTTCCTCCATTAAAATATCAGCTAATTTTATTTGGGATGCCAAAGAAAATGTTCATGACAAAGCAAAACCTTTTACATTTTAGAGGTTCCTCTAGGCATCTCTGTGTTGGTGGGGTTCGTTTTAAAAGGACAAATAATTAGAACGTAGCCTTTCTTCAGCTCTGTGCCTTCAGTTCGGCCCCAAAACTGCTAAAGTTAAAATATTATAGCCCAAGCAAGATCTAAAAAACAAGTCCATGCGTTTATCGCCTGTAGGTATTACTTTTTCAGGTCTCTCTTAAAAAGCCCTCAGAAAATTGTAGCTCATGAACTCAAGTTCTAACCAAAACAAAGAAAGCTGAACACATCACATCAATTCAGGCTTTCAGTATCTCATAGAATCGATTTTAAGATATTGCTTCTCGTCTATACAATGGTTTCTATACAAAAGTTACATTTTAGACTCTCTCTCAATATGAACTGTCTAAACCACTAAGGTCATCAGGGTCTAGTCACCTAAGCTTTCCCAGAATTAAATTATTTTGATGGGCAAAGTTGCCAGAAAATCTTAGACATGCTCCAAAGATGACAACATTTTAAAGTTAGGTAAAAGCATTTATTTACTTATACTCTGTCTTTCATGTTTTACTAGTGTTCCTTTTTTATTTACTTTGAATTGTCGCGGTCTATGAAATATGCTATATAAATGTAAAATGACCTTACTTTCAACTTGCCTTTGTCCTCGGCAAGATCTGTTGTAATACGACACTGTCTTCTTTGTCTTTCTTTGCAGGGTATTAGTTACAGGTGGACGGGCTGGATTAGTTAGTCCTGTGGTTTTGGTTCAGACCAGTGGTGCCCAATACCTGGACTGTCTCCAAAAGTTAGTTTCTGACTGCTGTTGTCATGTCCTGGCTGGGGCCCCTAGCCTTCTCTATGCTTTGGGGCTCAGGTCAGGTCAGGACATGACACACAGAGAGGCCTCTAGCCATCTCTGTGGCACTGTGGGCTCCTCATTCAGAGCAGCTGTGATCAGTTGTCTCTGATTGGGGAGCCTATTTAGTTTAGGGTTTTTCCACACTCTGGTGTGGTTTACTGTTTGTGTTAGTCGCAATGTTCACAATCTTGTTTTGTGTCACTTATTATTCCTTTGGATACGCTACATGTTTCTTGTAAGTTAGTTTAGTTCTGTTTGCTGCATGTTACAGCTCCTTTACTTTTACGTTTACAGTCCGTGTAGTGTTTGTTTTGTGTTTTAGGGAATAAATTCACCTTTCATTCAAAAAATGTCTGCATTTGGTTTCGCCTCACACTATGGACGTGACAGCTGTAGGTGTTTGTTTGGTGTGTTTTGCATATAAGTTACTACTTTTTTGGTGGCTGGGAAATATACATTTAAATCGGGGTGGACAATAAGACAATATGAAGCTGGCAAAGTCAAACACCTGACCAGAAACCAATTGAGCATGTGATTCACTTGCTGAAAACAATGTTTCCCAGAAACAAGCAGGAACTGAAATAGTGGAAGGATCGAATCAAAAGGGCTGTACCCCGTCGATTCATGATTCATGGATGTAAATGCCCTCACGTTAAAACTGACTGTCTGCGCTTAAGCCTCTCGAAAAACAAAACTGTAGGAGCAATGGCATTTAACAGTGTAATCTGCATAGAGATACAGGGTAAAACCATTAACATATAGACCGATATTACTCATGTAAAGGGGGAAACAAATTGGGCCAAGAACAGATCAGGTGGCTGACAGAGAATTCAATATGCATTGTGGTGGCTCTGAGAGGGAGGCACAGGAGGCTGACGAAAATGTTTAAAGTTTCTCTTCTTTATTAGGCGATGCTCTGCATGTTTTTGTTTAATACTTCTGATACAAACTATTGGACAATGGTTACTGATATTGTTTGCAAAAACCACAGTTTATCTACATTTGTGGGTGTTGATATTAAATCAAGTACTGAGGAGTAAATTGTTTTTTTTAACATGAATCCAAGTAGGCAGTAAAACCAGTTAAACCGTTGCCCGGTTAAAATTAACACGCAAGCTCTCAGCAAATCAGCGGCTCGCTTTAACCAAACAAGATTCAGATTGCACAGAATAACAATCTCAGAGGACAGAAAAGACAACAGGCAATCAGACAAAGTATCAACCACACCTGCCGAAGCAGAAAAAGGAAGGTGTATGCCTGCCCAATAACAAAATAGCATTTTCAGAAACAAAAACATCCATTATTAACCGCTCAGAAAGCTGAGTTACAGAAGCATTCAGTGTTCGGGTTACTACAAGGCTTGATTACACATAGGTGGCTTCTCTTCCATCTCTACCAATTACGTCTAAAAACAGTCTAGCCTTTTATGGAAATGTCCAAATCACTGACCAGTGACCTTAACCATATATCTGAGAGTTCATTCAAATAGCAATCAAATCCACTTTAGGCAGCGAACATATTGAAACATACAAGCCCTCTATCAGTCCCAGCCCTCTACCTTATTTTAATTAAACACATTATCCAATGTAAAGATAATAGAACTAGGGTTGGAGTAAATGGTTGCCTTAATTTATACAGGTAAAAGATTAAAAAAATTATATTAAAGAACTTTTACTCTACAAGGTCCGAGCTTGTCGCATGGTAAATCACTTAATTGTGAGTTCATGATGGAAAACATCTTTTGAGGGCATAAACTAACTAGTCATCTCCAAAGTGCTGCCGCACTATGTTCTGATAACATCCTTGCGCCACTTTTGATTGGATGCAAACCATTCCTGTTCAGTAATTGGGGTCTTTCTGAGAACAAATCATAATTGTCTGTGAAATCAAAAATGAAAGACAGCTTGGGTGTGGTCAGAACAATGACAGCTGCCATTTGACAACGCTAGAAGCTGGGAATCTCCTCCCACATGCCTGTAATCTTTGTTTGTGATGCCTGACCTTTAAGGATGGGTGGCCACAATATGTTCTGACGCACCCTCACCAAGACAGAGAAAGAGAAGTATGCAGACACATAAACAGAAAAGGTGCCAAGGATATTTTAGTTCTGTAACTACCCTTTGTAAATATCAGTACCCGTCCTATCAGTGGTTAGACCACTTATTTTGGGTCTGATACGAGCTGCATATCAGTGGGACATGAAGTACTTAGTCTTTCTAGCAATGTGCTGATTAAAGTGGGTGGGTGTGTTTAAGCTGGCAGTGTCAAGCACAAATCCTTTTGGAAGTGCTACTCATCTCAGCTGATGACTAACTGATTAATCACAATTGTAGAATGTGCTCAAAATTACATTTGTCTTTTTAAAACCCAGGGTGAAGTAATGCTATATGTTGCGTTTAATTGTAAGAGAAAGATAAATAGCATTTGTTTGGAATTATTTCATGTAATTTAACGCTTCAAATCCCTATCTTATTTCTTAGATCCCGATGTTAAGGAAGGTTTTTCTTTTCAGCATAGGGTCTTTACTCTGATTCATGAGGGTCAGAGCCGGTGAACGTAGTCTTCAACTGTCATCAATATCGTGTGCTTTAACCCAAAGATAGTTGTGGTTGTGTTGATGATCCTGGTGTTGACATCGCCCATATTCCTTGCTACGGTGGCTCCGGATGATGACTCATATGTTACGTCGTTTGATGCAATCTGAATGATATCCTTCAGGCCACCAATCTACTGTTGATCTCATTGCAATATACTGAAATGTGGAATGTGAGAACCGCCCTACTGGCTCCCCTGCTGGAGGTGGAATGTGAGAACTATTCTTAAAGACGAACATGACAACCACTCCACAAAGTGACGTATTAAAAGACAAACATGAGAACTGCTATGGAAAAGGAAAACATTGCTTTAGTTTTTTTGTAAAATTATTTGTTAGATAATATTTTTGATTTTTAATGAATGAAAACGTAATGGTGCATGCTAAAGCATTTCACCCAGCAAAACTTAAAATAAATAAAAAATTAAATTACCACCTGTTTTTTGAAGTCATTTATAAAGCTATGGCCATCTGAAGGAAGCATATCCATTTCATTAAGTCAGTTTAAAAAGGTTCAGTGAATGCAGTATATTTAATTCCCTATTACATCAAGAATGCCTGGAAGATGCAACAGTGATACCAATGACAACGTAGCAATGAAACTGTAAGAACTGATCGGAACTCAAAATGCATTGCTGATTTATGAGCCTCTACTATAATCTCGCCATCGAACAATGACCTTTGGTGGCTGTTATTATCAAAGGTAAGAAAGCGTCTGGCAGATCATGCACATTGCCTTTGTGAACAAGTCGTTTCAAGAGGAGAACAATTCAAAGGAAATTCTTCCTGGGGGGGGGGCCCGCCCAGCATAGCTACAATTAAGCTAGGCCTACATGAAAAATAAAAAAGTGAAAAAAACTTTTAGGGCGTGAAAACTTGTTGAGCTGGTTGAGAGCACCTCAGTGTTAATTACGTCAAATGCCAATTTTTCTGTGGCATTTGACAAGATGATAACTGACAAATTGGAAACAGAAAAAAACAAAACGAGAAATACTTTTCATTTCTGTTGAGACTAGAAGAAAATATCTTCGTACCATTAGTCAAATGAAACTTTAATAGTTGTATAGGAGGATTTTGGAAAGAGAGGATCTTAGTGTTTTTTCATGATACCTTTTCAGATGTCATCAAAAGACATAATAGTGCACGACATCACTGTCGTGGTCCATCAGTAATCATACCTTTCTTCTCCCACCAGCACAGAGCAGTATTTCACTGTCCTTAGTGTTGAACTAACATCAATAGACTATATAGTACTGTCCTTGGTGTTGAACTATCATCAAGTCTGTATAGTACTATTCTTGGTGTTGAAAAAGGATCAATAGGCAATATAACACAGTCCTTGGTGTTGAACAATTATGATTTTGTTTACATTTCTCTCTTCCATTACAGAATATGTCTAGCAGTCTATTGATGTAGGAGGCAGTGGTATAAGCTAATGGATGGAGAAACATTTTGAGGGGTTTGGGGGAGGGGCCTTGCCCTCTGACCTTGTGGGGAGGCCTCTGCAATGTCTGTACTGCCACCAATAGTAAAACATTGTGACAATCCATTTTATTGCTGATGCCTGGACCTTCAGAACCTAGGATCCTTCCCCTAACAAACACACACTTCCCAAGATGCAAAAATAGCACTATGGCACAATTTTACATGTCAACGACGGGAAGACTTGGTCATACACGCCTTCAAGCAGGTTGGGACATTGTAACGTTGTCGATATATACCGGTACTGACAATAATTGTGACGTTTAAAAAAGTTAATATGTATATGTTAATAATACACATAAGATAATATAATATTCACGATGTGAAAATGACATAATTTGTGTAGCCTGTTCACTTGAAGAAAAGGACGTTTTATTTTTTTCCAAAACTCCACTGTTTTTTTTTATAGCGTATTCATGTCACCTATGGACAAACAAGGCACGTGCTTAAACTACGAGTCGGGACCTATAGATAAGCGTTTGAATTTACGCAAATTAGCAATGTTTTCGTAGCCTATTCACGAGACGAGTATTAGTTGTATTTTTCCAAAACTCCTCTCGGTGTTAGTCCTTGTGAATATATTGTTCATCACTTCATCTAGTTTTATTTCACTATCCATTAAGTCTAAATGCATGGTTAAAGTCTTCACTGGTGTTTTGAGTGTAATTCATTTGCCAAAATATACAAACACAATAAACAAAGTTGAAGATTTCACCAAGCGTTGGAATGTTCACCCACTAACAGGGAACGTGGGCTGGGTTAAACCGTTGTGAGACACGTTCGTTTTACTCTACTGCATATGTGTTGTTTCAATAGTAATCCTGCTCAGCAATGGTCGAACTGCAGGTTCTGACATATGGTGTATGATCTTGGCAGAGGAGCCAATTGGGCGAAGCTATTATCTGTGGGATTATGACTGAACGCCTCTAAGAATCCCCCTAGACAAAATGATACCGTAGCGCCGTGGGACTTCGATTGGCCTGGGATAGCCTGCCCCCCCAGGGGGTAGGTAGGTAGAGCCGTCGGTACTTGGTTTGTGTGCGGCCGGATGAGTGCAGCCATCTCTCTAGAATCGCAACAAAACCTCTCCAGAATCTTCCTTAAAACCTGAGATGCCTGTGGCATTTTGTTACATGACAAAATTGCACATTTAGCAGTACAGTAGAGTGGCCTTTAATTGACCCCAGCGCCTATGTAATAGTCATGCTGTTCAATCATTTTTTTTATAAGTAAACAAAATTTGTGCACAACAATTTAGAGAAATATGAATGTGAAACTTGCAAACAACACTTGTAGCGTTTCTGTTAAAAGGTCAGTGTACAGTGGAGTATGGACAACGGTTTAAAGCAGTGCTATCCACTGTATTTTCAATGATCTTTTTTACAGACCCTGCGTGTGAAATTAAACCACAAACCCTGGCTCGGCATGCGCAATGCTGAACTATGCAGGACCTGAGTGGTATTATGTGAAACACAGATGGAGATCAGGTTCAACCGGTAATAGGAATTCAGCAACAATACAGACCTCGAGACAAATATTTGGCAATGTGAATGGTTGAGGATAATAAAGATGGAACTGACTAATCATGTCTATGTCACGTTTACTTACAGTATAAAAGGGCTAACACCGGATGAACCACAGATTGAAGATAGCACCACTCAAGTTCTGAATATTGCCCTACAGAAACAGTGTACATATAACTTGGGATACATCTATCAAGACATAAGAAAATCTAGATAATTTACATTTCTCAACATTGGGTAAGTCTTTCAATATTTATTGCTACAATCTAATTTCTGTATACTCCCGGGTTAGGGTCAATTGCTTTTAAAATAAAACTATGTCAAAATAAACAGCTTTTGAAATAGAATATTGGTTTATTACTAAAATTCACTGATTCAATTTAAAAGTTTTGTAAATAAACAGCTTTTGAAATAGAATATTGATTTATTACTAAAATTCACTGATTCAATTTAAACGTTTCAAAATAAACAGCCTTTGAAATAGAATATTGGTTTATTACTAAAATTCACTGATTCAATTTGAAAGTTTTGAAAATAAACAGCTTTTGAAATAGAATATTTATTTATTACTAAAATTCACTGATTCAATTTGAACGTTTCAAAATAAACAGCCTTTGAAATAAAATATTGGTTTATTACTAAAATTCACTGATTCAATTTAAACGTTATAAAATAAACAGCTTTTGAAATAGAATATTGGTTCATTACTAAATTCACTGATTCAATTTAAACGTTTCAAAATAAACAGCTTTTGAAATAGAATATTGGTTTATTACAAAAATTCACTGATTCAATTTGAACGTTTTGAAAATAAACAGCTTTTGAAATAGAATATTGATTTATTACTAACTAAAATTCACTGATTCAATTTGAACGTTTCAAAATAAACAGCCTTTGAAATAAAATATTGGTTTATTACTAAAATTCACTGATTCAATTTAAACGTTATAAAATAAACAGCTTTTGAAATAGAATATTGGTTCATTACTAAAATTCACTGATTCAATTTAAACGTTTCAAAATAAACAGCTTTTGAAATAGAATATTGATTTATTACTAAAATTCACAAATTTCAATTCACTGATTCAACCCTCTTAAACTGCTTGAAAATAAATACTTCCGTCATTTATGAAGAAATATTGGTTCTTAAGCCATGCCTAAGGCATTATCAATGAAGGCAATTACAGGGTCAGTGTTAATTATCTATATTGGCTTATTGTATACTGCTTGTTCTCGGTTTTTGCTTTTGGATTGAATAGGCTATATAGATTTGTGATTTTTTTTTATTGCAGTGCCTTAGAAATGACGTTTGGAACCCTTTGATGGTATATTAGAAATAACTTGTGTTTGTGGCTTGAAATCTACCAACAGGATTTCTGGAAAAATGAGTCTTTCTTTGGGGCGCAAGGGTAGAGAGTGCGTGAGAGTGCCTGGCTGGGGGCCCCTGGCCATCTTTTGTGCCTCGGGCTCACAGCCAGGACGTGCCGTGTGGAGGGGCCTCTAGGCACCTCTATGCTACTGTTCAGGGCTCCCCAATTGGAGACAGCTGTTGTCAGTTGTCTCTGATTGGGGAGCCTACTTAAGCTTAGTAAATGTCCACACTCGGTGTGGTTTATTCTTTGTGCTATGCCTCGGTTTGCGGCCGCTGTCACGTTTGTTTTATAGTTGTACTGTGAATACGCTGCATGTCCTTTAAGTAATTTAATTCACAGTGTGTTTTATGTTTAGTTATACGTTCAAATAAATTCACAGTTTCTGTATGCGTTTTGGTTCCACCCCTCACCACGGCATGACACACACACACACACACAGAGATCATTGTTTCTTTAACTTCATTGAAATCTATGCAATGACGGCACCACATGGTCACGACCGTAGCAGGACACAATAACCGTGAGGTGCAGGTGACAAACAAGGACCGTGAATAGAGAACATAATGGGTGATGTGGAGCAGGTGTGTGGGTGGGGAGCGCTGCTGCCGCCATCTCCTGCGGCGGTTAGTACACCGGTGATGTATAGGGCCACGCTGAGCCACCGACACGCTGACTGGAACGCTTCTACATATTTAACGGAACAGCTATTGATATTGACACATAACATGCAGTGAGATAGTTAAGACCACAGTCAACATTAATTCCTTTGTAGTTGTAACACAGTTGTAACACATTCTTGGAAAATGTCTATATGGACATTCCCTTTGACCTGAACAAAGGAGATCGCTGTAGTTAATATGCATGATAAATCACATAGCTTCCACTGTTTTCTGACACACGATTTAAAACGGAGATCTAGAATTACAGGCAAGGAAACCAGAAGTTTTTCTGATCAACTGCAATGGGTTGCTGATAGGGAAATGTTACCACTCTCAAATGAATGGACATTGCTGTGCAGACAGCGTATCATCTAGTAGTTCACATCTTCATATATTAATAAGAAATGGTTAAATTAGTAATGTAAAATGAATATCTTGTTGCAATTTGTCTTTTACTGTCTTCTCTTGCCCGTCTATACCAATAAGATAACTTATCTGTAAATTATGACAGGGTATGCCTAAGGTTTGGAATGTATAATGTGAGAAAAAACGATTTGGCGGTCAGGTTTAATTACCTCTGTCACGTCACAGCCTAGTGGAGGCCACTCCCCTGTGCGCGTGGCACCCCGGCGTTCGACGTCGCCGGCCTTCTAGGCACCACCGTCCGTGTTTGTCTTGTTACCCATGTCCTGTGAACGCATCCCTCCCTGATTCCGAACAGCTGCGGCTCATTGCCGGCCTATTTAATCCCTCATGTGTCTTGTCTCTGCG
>JACXGK010015610.1:0-10034 GCA_016801125.1 Novumbra hubbsi | reverse complement strand
TCCTGCATCATAAAGCCTATACAAATGTACCATCCTGCATCATAAAGCCTATACAAATGTACCATCCTGCATCATAAAGCCTATACAAATGTACCATCCTGCATCATAAAGCCTATACAAATGTACCATCCTGCATCATAAAGCCTATACAAATGTACCATCCTGCATCATAAAGCCTATACAAATGTACCATCCTGCACAATGTTCCTCAGTTCCAAAACAATAACAATGGTGGTGAGTAACTTGTACTACTACTTATCTGAGTGATTAGGCACCATGCTCTTCTCTGTAAAAGGGATTTAAATGGCAAATGAAGGCAAACATATTGCTATTATATATTAAACAAATACCCAGTAGGTCTGTCCCTGCACTTTAGGGACCCTGAAGCCAATATATGAAAAAAACGGTTTGAAGAATCCCTGACAATCGACTGAATGGGTGATAAAAGCTACATTTAAAACCATTTAACCCAAACCATAACCTTAATTACACCAAACTTCATCCTTAACCCATATCATAACATTAATTAACTCATATTGTAACATTAATACATAAACCTAACCTTAACCCATATTGTAACATCAATACCTAAACCTAACCTGGGACTGTCTATCTGTCACCTGTTCCATAGACCACCCTGGGATTGTCTGCCCCTAGTTCCATAGACCACCCATGGAATGCTGATTCCACAACCAGCACCGTTGCAATAGTTCAATATTGTTTCTGAGTTTACTGTGAAGAGCTTGAAAAGCGTTCATGTTGATCAAGCAACAAATAATTCAATAAAAACCGCACGCGAGTATACATTGCTAAACATGCTTTGTAAGTCTACACTCACAAAGTGTTAAAAATAAGTATAAAAAGATCAAAAGAGAAAGTATCTTCCCGTGAAGGGATTTTTTTTTTTGCTTGTAACAAGATAGCAAATTCTGAAAACAAGGTACAAAATCTAATTTAGACAAACCTGAAATTCTAGAAATATCCTTGTCGTTGTGTCTAATTTAGACGATGTACCTTGTGTTCAGAAGAATCTTGTTACAAGCAACATTTTCTTGCTGCATCACAAGATACATTTGTTTATTTCAAACATTTTGCTTATTTTTAGAAGCTTATGTTTACATGTTTAGTCAATGCATGAGAGAGATGTAGGAGTGTGTGACTGTGTGTGTGAGGTTTTAAATGGGAATGTATGTGTGAGAGAGTACAGGGTATTCAGACCCGCTTTACTTTCTCCACATTTTGTTTTATTATAGACTTTTATTTTATTATCAAATACAGAAATAGTTTTTGCCTTCAATGTTCACATAATATATCAGACTGACAAGGCATAAACACGCTTTTAGAGATTTGTGCCAATTTATTTAAAACACAAAACACAAAACACAACATATGTAAACAAGAATTTTAATAAGTACTATGTAAAGGTTTTTTTGGCAGCAATCACAGCCTCTTGGAAATGCCTTATAACAATTCTGCAGACCTGGATTTGGGCTGTTTCTCCAATTTTTTCTTCTAGATCCTCTCATACACTGTCAGACTGAATGAAGGGCATTGTGAACTTTGATCATCAGGTCTCCCCACAGCATTTCAACTGGGTTCAAATCTGGGTTTTGGCCGGACCGCTCAAGGACATTCACAGACTTGTCCAGAAGCCCCTCCAGCGTTGTCGTAGCTGTTTGATTTGGGTCATTGTCGTGCTGAAAGAATCTTCATCCCATTCTGAGGTAATTCGCCAGGCATAGCATTTCAGATTCAGGCCTATTTGAATTAGGACCAGAGCCTGTTTTTCCTCATACTCTCACAGCCCTTTAGGCAGCATGTGATACGCCTTCATTATGGCAGTGTCTTCCATCTAGCTACTCTACCGTAAAGGCCTGAATTATGGAGTGCAGCAGAGATGTTTTTTCTTCTGGCAAGTTCTCACATCTCTACAAGAAAACTTTGAAGCTGTCCATCTGGTCCTTGGTCATCTTTTGGTTCTTGGTCATCTTCTGGTTCTTGATAATCTTCTGGTTTTTGGTCGTCTTCTGGTTCTTGGTCATCTGGTTTTTGGTAATCCTCTGGTTCTTGGTCATCCTCTGGTTCTTGATAATCTTCTGGTTTTTGGTCGTCTTCTGGTTCTTGGTCATCTGGTTTTTGGTCATCCTCTGGTTCTTGGTCATCTTCTGGTTCTTGATAATCTTCTGGTTCTTGGTCATCTGGTTTTTGGTCATCCTCTGGTTCTTGGTCATCCTCTGGTTCTTGGTCATCTTCTGGTTCTTAGTCATCTTCTGGTTCTTGGTCATCTTTGGGCCATGGTGCTTAGATTGACCGGATGGCCGGCTTTGGGCAGTGTCTTTCCCAGACATATGCCTCAAACACAATGCTATTTCTAAGGTCTATGGAGACTTCTTTTGACGTCATAGTTTGTGTTTAAGTTCAACTATTGACAGCCGTGTGCCTTTCCAAAAATCATGTCCAATTAATTTAATTTGTAGAAACATCTCAATGAGGATCAGTGGAAACACGATACACCTGAGCTCATATTTCAGTGTCATAGCAAAGAGTCAAAATAAGAATTTTGAAAAAACTGGTTGTTACCAAACAAAGTGAATAAAAAGGGAAGGCTGTGAGTAGTTTATTTATGCACTACTATATTTATTTAAGACTACTGTAGGAGTTTTTATACAACTGTATTTATTTTATGTCTTTGTATACTGTTTCGTTTTACTACTGTATGCATCTTTGTACTACTGTATGTGTTTTTATGCTACTATATGCATATATATATATATATTGGTATACTTTGTGTGTGTGTCGAAGAATGAATTACGCTGTTTTGTGTGTGTGAATGAGAGATATTCTGTGTGTGTTTGTGTGTGTGCTTCAGAGGTATTCTGTGTGTGTGTGTTTGTGTGTGTGCATAGTCTATGTACTGAATACCCTTGGTCTGCGACCCTCTTCATCTCCTGTAGAGCGGCTGCTCTCATTAACCTCAGCAGGCTGAGCCGTGTGCCAACAGGTGTCTGGATCGGAGAACAGCAGCCTGACGCCACATCACTGACGCACTGGCTCACCGCCAATGGAAATAATTACACCGCTCTCCCTCCTCTCAGATACCACCCCTCCAGCCTCCTCCCTCACGCCTCTCAGCACCCCCCCGCCACAATCTCCCCCCTCGCCCCTCGCGGCATAGCACAGGAGACAAACTTTAACCGCGCATTTCATTTCCAGCAATCTAGTCGAAGGTAACAGGTAAAGCCCTCTGGGGGTCAGGCCGTGTGTTGGTTGTGTCAGCAATACATAAGCTCGGATTGGAGGCCCCTTCCCTGTTCATCGCGTCTGTAGTGTGTGTGTGTGTCTTTAATCGTGCCTGGACCTGGGCAGAAAAACACTGGTACGGTATACACATTGCGGAAGAGGCATTATCATACGACCGGGGAGAAGAAGCCTTAATAACACGCGGATGCACGCGTGCACGAGCGACTCAAACCCTACAGCGTGCCGCAGCATTTTACGGACGGATTTTCACAATGTTCACAGCGTTTGATGTCAGCTAAAAATCCCTGCCTTTGATATCCGGACCATCTGTAGCTAGCTGGCGTCGCTTCCTAGGATAGGAAGTTATTCTAAGTCCCAGGTGAGATACAGGATGCAATTCTATCCTCGAGCGAATCACTTAAACTGGATTGCTTTAGTGACTCTGCCCAGTTGGATGACTGGGAAATGGGTGCCTAGTATTCCTCCCCGGATAAGAGGGAGCCGGGCCTCTCGCAGAGAATGTCAAATGAAACGTGAGGCTTATCTCGGCTACTGCACCCTCTCTCTCGTGCCAGACCCGGGGTTGTCCGGGTGTGTCGGATAGTGTGTGTGGTGTGTGCGAGTGTGTCTCTCCAAGTCTTAGCCGCCAGGAGCTCAGAGCGAGATGGTTCAACACAGGAGGTTTTTGGAACGCAGAGTGAGGAGAGGGAGAACGGCGGAGTGGGGATCCCAGAGCCCTGACAGTGGCAAGGGGGCAGTTGAGACAGGGTGATCTGGTCCTCTACCACCTCTTCCCCGTGCTGGGCTCAGTGTTGATAGGCCAGCCGGGACAGACAGACAGGCCACGTTGAGCTGCCACCGGGCTGGTATCAGGGGGTTTCTGGCCCAACCGGAGTGTGTGTGTGTGTGTGCGTTGTCAAGGCTAAGCATGAAGTCACTGACACAGACAGAACGTGCAGGGGACTTTAGTCCCTTTGGAAACGGGCTGAACTTTGGTCCCTTTGGTTCAGCCACAGGGCTGTCATGGGCCACTCAGAACGCTGACTGGGCCCGTCATGGGTCCAGGCCTTTCACCCATCCGGGACAATCGGGTCACAATGAATTTAGATTTCTTCTCCTGATTTTATGAATGGATCGACCCGCCTAATGTTGCAATGCAGCCGTTGCCAGTTTCGTTCAGCTTGAGACAAATTGCAATTTTCTCGGCAAGGCAATAGTACAATGCAGAATGGTTCAATGTAGGAATGGTGATCAGTGAACCGGAGGAACAATCATCATAGAGAGATCTAATAGTGCCATCTATATGTTCTCACTTAATCTCTTGTAGAGTTCCAAAATGCCAATTATTTTAAGAATTGTATAGTGATATAAATTAAAATAAGTAATTCAAAACAATACAATACTCAATTCAGAGGATATAAACTTGCATTCTGGGGTGCCTAAAAACAGGTCTTCTGTAAAGTGTAAATTGACAGTAAATTGACAATGCCTTAGAACGGAGCACACAGATTTGAACCCATTTAGCTGGTTACACAAATGTTACTGTGAAATTACAATCTTAGATTGCTGTAGTTATCCTGCTTGTTTTCTTTATTGGTTGTGATTGACAAATGTAGCTTATAGCTTCGTCACCTAACGCCCCTCACCTAACGCTCCTCACCTAACGCTCCTCACCTACGCCGCTCACCTAACGCCCCTCACCTAATGCCCCTCACCTAACGCCCCTCACCTAACGCCCCTCACCTAACGCCCCTCACCTAACGCCCCTCACCTAACGCCCCTCACCTAACGCCCCTCACCTCCCTGATTCCCCCTAGTCTCATGCTCCTGATTTCATGCCAGTAAATAACATGGGCGTAATGATATTTGGTGAAATACTTACATTAATATCAATGCAGACTGAGCATGAGTTTCCGTTCTTGACTTACTCGGAAGAAAATGGAAAGATTCACCCAAACCTCGCAAAGGCAAGAGACAGGGGAGAGACATGAAAGAGACATGGTAGGATGGTGCAGGAGAAAGAAATAGCAGATATTGCCAAGAAGATTGTCATGAAAACTGAAGGCATCATCAGGTTTAGCCAACACAATGATCAAGTTTTGCAGGAACTGTCTTTATCTTCATAAAAAGATTATAGAAGTTGGGAATTTGTGAAAGAAAGCTTTATAGAGTTTGCAAAATATCAGTATTGTATGTTCATATGATTTAGACATTTGGTACAAGTTTCATCACCACTGCAATTCTTGAGTGCTGGATACGGCCTTGGATCAAGATAAAGCTTCTGACTTCTGGAGAGAAGTGTGGGATTGCACAACAGGGGGTTTTACCTGATTCTAGCAATAACTCAAGAAATTAATCTAGAAATAGCTCTCTACAAATTAATCTAGATTACTCTAGAAATAAATTGGGATATTTGCTGATTACAAACTATGTACTTAAATACACCCCACATTCGGAAATACTGGAGTCTTTAAGTTTGAAAGATGCTTCAAAATATGCCCAACATCAAGCGAACTTCCAATTAACCTGTCTTCCATTCTACACAAATTGGGAAGAAGAATTAAATTCTGAAAAATGAAAGGTGGCTTAGAAGGCATTTGTTTATGCTCAAGCGACTCTAGACACTGTTTCATACAGTTTAAGGACAAACCACACTACTCCAATACAAAGCTACCTATCATATTTCATGACACCCCTCCCATGTGGGACCAGTATTTCCCAATATCTGCTACAAACAACCCTTTAAAAACTACCCAAAATGTTGTTGTCTATCTGTGTAAACAGGGCACATTTGAAAAAGACAATTTGAAAAACTGTTGTATGCCATAGAGATACAGTGCCCTTGAGAATATTGGACATATTTTGTAAAGATTCAATGGTTATTGGCACCTGTGCATGAAACACTGTGTGCACCATTCTCCTGACAAGATAGCAAAAAGCAGTCATCTTCTAGACATGGGGTGGGAGAAGTAATTCGTTTTATTAAGAACCAATTATCACTGCCACAATCTGGGGGAAAGGTCAGGGGAAGAGGAGCAGTTAGACTTGACTGTCTTAGAGACAGGGGCTCTGACAGAGTGGTGTGTAAAATCCCCAGTACTCCTGGAATCACAGCTATGTGTCAATTTGTAGTTTGGGATACATTGTGACCTCAAGCTTTAATCAACTTCTGCAATTCTAAAACCGGGTAATTTATGTTATGTTTTCCTCTCAAACTACATCACTGTGTGGGGCAAAAATCCCTTCATTCATCCTCCAGGTAAATGTATTATTGCTGAATTTAATTGAAACGTGCCCTAATAGTGTCAATATAATGACGGTCAACAATCATTTGTCTCCTTTCATTTGTGTGTTAACAATCTCAAAAAGATTTGTTTGGCATGTTTTTGACCTTATATGTATATCTCTGTGTAACCGAATGTCATGTATTACCACTTTGGACAAAATATATCTTATCAATGGAAGGATGATTTCTTTTAGATTTTCCTCCTAAGAACCCCTTCAGGGGTGTGAATTACTATGACAGAAAACTGTAATGGAAGTTATTCGACAAGGTGTCAATAAGGTGTTTTATTAAGACACTTTAGGATCGGTGTGGAGTCATCAGAATATTGCAACCCTCAGTCCTTGCATTGATCATTTTGGTCCTGGTTCCTGGTGGTAGAAGCTTGAGCTTTATGAAGAGAACCACCCAGCAGTCGGAAGAGAACCACCCAGCAGTCGGAAGAGAACCACCCAGCAGTCGGAAGAGAACCACCCAGCAGTCGGAAGAGAACCACCCAGCAGTCAGAAGAGAACCACCCAGCAGTCAGAAGAGAACCACCCAGCAGTCAGAAGAGAACCCCCCAGCAGTCAGAAGAGAACCCCCCAGCAGTCAGAAGAGAACCACCCAGCAGTCAGAAGAGAACCACCCAGCAGTCAGCTCTGGGATCAGTTCTCTTCACCCTGGAACCACCTTACCTTTCTTTGAGGTGGTGATTGACCTTCCCTGTCAGCTTGAGTTCTTATTTCTACCCATGCTACAGACAGCTGGGTCTTCTCATTTCCCTACACCCCTCTCTCTGCCTTTCTGGTTCCTTCTCTCCATCTCTCTCGCTCACACACACAAACACGTAATTGAATCTCTTATTTCTTCTTTCCAGTCTGAGTTCATTGTTATCTTTTGACTTTTATCTCTCAGTCCCTCTCAGTCCTTTTTACTTTCTCTTGCCCTCCTCCATACCTCCCCCTCTCTCTCCCCCTCTTCCACCCCGCTCTCTCCCCATGCTCCTTTCCAATCAGACCTTTGCCGCTGATTTCTCCTCTTGTCTCCCTGAGCTCCTTCTTTCCTTTCCTGTCCTTTCTTCTCCACCAGGGCAGTGATAAGCCTCACTCTTTCTCTCTCTCACACACACACAATGTTTCCATCTCTTTCTTTCTCCTTCCCTCTCTTTCTCATCATTTCATCTTTCTCCTCTACCTCCTCTCAAGCTTTTAATGTCTGAGACGTATTCATCTTGACACAAAAGCTTGCCTGGAATGATAAATAATGTATTACCCCTTTCTTTTTTGAAGGGTAAATACAAAGAGGCAGTTAAGGAAAAGTTTCCATATTCCTAACCTCGTGATCTGATTTCCATATGTGAGTCTATACGTGTGCTTGCCCCACACCCGTGTTACCCTCTAGTCATTCCTCCTGTAATCTGCCACAGAACTAGTGGCCACATGTATATTAAATACACATCTGTTAATCTACAGGTCCATGTCATGTCCAGCTAGCCTGCCATAGGACTAACTGATTATTCTCCATATGACAACAGTACTTGATCTCAGTAAGGTCAGTAAGGCCCTTGACAAACCAACTCCATTTTGCGTGGCAAAGCTAGATATGACGATAGGTGAAAGAGATACAGATTCACTGGAAGTCAGGTTAGGGAGAACCTGTTTATTTGTTGCAAATAAAGTTTAGCATGTTAAGGTGCAGTAACATTTTTTTATTCCAATGCCAATAAATAAAAGTTAGTAGTGTCCAAAGTTTTTATTCTGACCAACTGAACAAAAATAAACCCAACAACACAAAAACTATTAAAATTATGCAAAGTTGGGGCTACAGTAGCACCAGTAGGACCAAGTTTGTGTCTGTTGCACCAGGATGACCACGTTAGTGTCTGTTGCACCAGGATGACCACGTTTGTGTCTGTTGCTCCAGGATGACCATGTTTGTGTCTGTTGCAACAGGATGACCACATTTGTGTCTGTTGCACTAGGATGACCACGTTTGTGTCTGTTGCTCCAGGATGACCATGTTTGTGTCTGTTGCAACAGGATGACCACGTTTGTGTCCTTTGCACCAGGATGACCACGTTTGTGTCTGGTGTACCAGGATGACCAAGTTTGGGTCTGTTGTACCAGTAAGACCAAGTTTGTGTGTGTTGTAACAGAATGACCATGTTTGTGTCCGTTGTACCAGGATGACCACGTTTGTGTCCGATGTACCAGGATGACCACGTTTGTGTCCGTTGCACCAGGATGACCACGTTTGTGTCCGTTGTACCAGGTTGATCACGTTTATGTCCGCTGTACCAGGATGACCACGTTTTTGTCCGTATGTTGCCAGGAAGACAATATTTGTGTCCAATGCACCAGGTAGACCACACTTGTGTCCATTATTGTACCAGGATGACCACGTTTGTGTCCATTGTACCAGGATGACAACGTTTGTGTCTATCGCACCAGGATAACCACATTCGTGTCCAGCATATCTGTGATAACTGACGTCGGCAATAGGATCCCCGAGCATGTGGCATATTGGGGGACAGCTGAAGATGGCACAATGCCAATACAGCTAGCGGGGTCTTAGCACCGCCCTGCTCCCCTATATTTAGCCTGCTAGATGATTGTGTTTCCTGTTCTGTAATAGCTAGGTCTCCTGTGGGATATGTGTCTGCCTCTCTCTCTGTTTCTGACACCCGCTGGCTAGCAACTTTCTGTTATCTAGCTCCTCTGCGCTGCCTCTGGAAATGGGTCACGCTATGTATCCAGGACAGACAGCCCACACCAACACACTTCATCTAGCTACTGATGAATCAATGACCTGTGTCCATGCTAAAGATTACTCTATATGAGGACAGCCCCCCCCCACAGGAGGTCTGAGTGAATTAATGCATTGTGCAAACACCCCCCAAACATTTTTCTATCACAACATATTTCTGTCATCCACAAATAGAGCAACATTGTCCAGAACATATTGCTTGTCATGTGTCGATTTATGTGAGTAGGTATTAAGGGGTCTAGAATTGAGTGTGGTATTATTTATACACTTGTGTTCTTAACTTCATATAGCCTCAAAAGGCGAAAGACACATTATGCAACAGGTCCTAGACCTGTCTAAAACACTAGTTAATGTCTTCATGACACGAAGGTTCCTCTATGTATCCATTGTGTGTTCTGTCTTTTGTGATGATGAAGATATCCTGAAATAAACATTCTGAGCCAGAGCTGGAAGTGTTGCAAAAACACATTTGCAAACATGACCTCACAGTGTGTGTTTCTATGTGGGTGTGTAACTGCACACATACAGTGAATAGAAAACAGACCCATGCATCGCTTTAGCGTGCAAGATGAAATATTTGAACTATAACCCTGTTTCCCAAAATGTTTTGATGCTGCGTAAAATGCTAATTGAAACAGAATGCAATGATGTGCTGATCGTTTATCTCATTATTTACTTGAAAAGAGTACAAGTACCAAATAAAGTGTTGAAACTGACAAATTGTATTGTTTTTAGAAAAATACATTTTAAATTTGATGCAAGC
>JACXGK010015609.1:0-10296 GCA_016801125.1 Novumbra hubbsi | reverse complement strand
CTGTGAGGATTGGGTCTGGACCCCACGCTACAACCTGACACTGGACGTTCTGATGGCCAGACGTAAGGCTGTGAGGATTGGGTCTGGACCCCACGCTACAACCTGACACTGGACGTTCTGATGGCCAGACGTAAGGCTGTGAGGATTGGGTCTGGACCCCACGCTACAACCTGACACTGGACGTTCTGATGACCAGACGTAAGGCTGTGAGGATTGGGTCTGGACCCCACGCTACAACCTGACACTGGACGTTCTGATGACCAGACGTAAGGCTGTGAGGATTGGGTCTGGACCCCACCCTACAACCTGACACTGGACGTTCTGATGGCCAGACGTAAGGCTGTGAGGATTGGGATCAACATGTCATGCTCACTGACTTTTCACACTCGGATGGCAACGAGAAGTCTGCCTACAGGGAGGAGCTAAACAAACGGGCACTGTGGTGACAGTACAACAACCACTCCCTCAACGTCAACAGACACTGAAGATGACTGTTGACTTTAGGAAGCAGGGAAGGGAACATGTCCCAATCCATATCACATTACATTACATACACTACCGATTAAAAGTTTGGAGTCACAAGAAATGTCATTGTTTTGGAGAGACAAAGAACTACAGTTTAGACATTGTTAATGTTGCAAATGACTATGGCTGGAAATGATGTTTTCTGCAATATCTCCATTATCAGCAATAATTAGTGCTAAGTTCCAATGGCTCGTTGTGTTTGCTAAACCAAGTGAATACTTTTTTTAATTGCTAATTGATAGAAAACCCTTTTGCAATTATGTTATGTTAGCACAGCTAAAATCTTGTGCTGATTAAAAAAAGCAATAAAACTGGTCTTTAGATCATTTGAGTATCTGCAGCATCAGCAAGTGTCAGTCTATTATTGTTCTGTTACTGTGAGAAATTAAGACAATTCCATGAGAGAAATTACCAAAACTGAAGATACACATTATATACATATACATTTTTCAAGGAAAGCAAGAAGATTTCTAAGTGACCCTTTTGAACGGCAGTGTATGTACCGATGAACCACTGTGACATATGATTTACAAACAATAATGTAATCCCTGTGTATATATATAAAACAAATTATAGGTTGACGCAAATCTGCGTCGAAATGCGCACCGTTACATTTCTATTAATATCTCCATACTGCTTAAAGATAGAACCCTACGTTTTTTTCCACATTCTAGGGGACAGTTTTCCGAGAAGAATGACTTGTCGTATGTGTATTTCTGTATAGTAGAAGTCTTCAAAATCTCAACCACAAAAACACTATCATAAAAAAAAACTAAAAAGCGCACCTGATAAAAAGACAAAAGTTAGGCACCTGATAGGTTAATGCAGATTGTCCATACACAATTATAATAATGATAATGAAAAATTATTGACATGAAACAACCTGTTTAAAGGAACCAATAAGGGTTAGGGCCATGCTTTGCCATGAGTACAGCTCTAATCCTTTTTGGAATGAGGTCATTCCAAAAACTGTGTGTAGAGGGATATTGCACCGTTCTTCAAGAAGAAAAGCTTCCAGTACTTTGAGTGATGAAGGTGGTGGACATTTTTTTGTGCTTCAAAACTTCCCATAGAGGTTGAATGATGTTCAGATCACTTAAGAATTTCTTTAGTTGGTTCAACTTTAAGTGCCAACCCGATGTGTGAGCAGTGTAGTACTTTGAAAGGGTATGTGGGCATCATCATCCAGGAATTTTGGAACGTCATGAGGAGACACCATAGGATGCACAATAGCATTCTTCTATTTTACGACCATGCAAAGCAATGATCAGACACAAACCATACCACAAGATGGCTGCCCATACCCTTACAAATCCCCCACCATGTTTAACAGGTCTGCAGGTATTGTGGGTTGGAGGCGAATTTCTTCGAATGTTAACCTGAGCAATGCGAAACAGTAATAGGGTGTAATACGCCATCTTTCATCCTTTTTCCTATATCCTATATCCTGACGGGGGTCCAGGTTTTGCGCTGGCCTTGGACACAAGCGGTTTCCGGATGACAGTACTGACATAAATTCCGGCTATGTGAAGCTAATGATGTACTGTTTGTTTTCTAGACTGGGTCACAAATGTGCTGATTCAAATCTGTTGTAATTTATAGACGCTGTGCTTCTAGAAGCAGTGAACAACCATTCTGTTTAGTCTGTCCACCCCCGTCGGTCAGCTTTAGATTGTTATCACTGTTCCTCTTTGATTATGCAATTCGTCCATGTCATATGCTACATCAGCGGTTCTCAACAGGGTTCCACCCCAAGGGGCCCTCAGAGAACGACGGGGGGCCTGGAAGCAATATTCTAAATACAAATTTAAATATTTGGGGGGCTTTTGTTTAAGGCGAATTTACACCGAAGATTCATAACAACACAAGTTTAATGTTTCAACGCTGATTTTACACCAGCGTAAAAGTGTGTCAGAAGTGGGGGGGTCTGTTGAATAAGACACGAGACAGGACATGGTATAAATGTGTGTGTTAGAAAGTTGTACGTTGGTCTTTTCTGCAGAAACTGCCCGGCTTTATGATGACGATCATTAAAGACTATTTGATTCCAAAACCTCTGAAGTCTGAGTCCTCTGAAGTGCATCCTTGTGAGTTGGGAATTGAAGTATTTTCCATGAACGGGTCCCAAATAGAAAACCACCTCCCTACACAGAGCACTACCTGTGGTAACTACTTGTGAAAAGTAGTGCACTAGATAGGGGAAATGATGCATACAATAATTATGAAAATTCCTCCTACCGCATGTTCCATTGGTTAAGTTCCTCCAGTCAATACAAACTCTGTGATTTGCACATTTATGTATACTATCACCACATCTTGTGATGTGAATCATATACTATCACCACATCTTGTGATGTGAATCATATACTATCACCACATCTTGTGATGCGAATCACATACTATCACCACATCTTGTGATGTGAATCATATACTATCACCACATCTTGTGATGCGAATCATATACTATCACCACATCTTGTGATGCGAATCATATACTATCACCACATCTTGTGATGCGAATCATATATTATCACCACATCTTGTGATGTGAATCATATACTATCACCACATCTTGTGATGTGAATCATATACTATCACCACATCTTGTGATGTGAATCATATACTATCACCACATCTTGACCCAATTGAACACCGATGGGAGATTCTGAACCAACGTGTTAGACCAGGGGTGGGCAAATATTTTGGCTCAGGGGCCACATCAGGATTTTGAAATGAAATGGAGGGCCACATTTGTTTTTGTAATTTGTTAATCATAATTGATTTGGAGGCCAGAAAAGGGCAAAAGTTAAAACATACATTACATATGTACAGTAGACCCCATATAAGGTGTAAATAGGTAAAATTCTGACTCAGATGTATAAGAATGGGCTGGTGAGTTTTTTTTTGTATTCCCCCAAAAATATTTTTTTTACATTCCGTGGGCCGGATGGGACAGCCTCGCGGGCCGCATTTGGCCCTCGGGCCGTAGTTTGCCCACCCCTGTGTTAGACAGTGCCATCTGAATACAATGCTCTGTAATAGAAATAGATATTTTATTCTATTACCTTTCTTGGTGGTTCAGCATTGTCACAGTCATTGTGCCTTGGAGGGGGTGTAGATGTTTTAGTTGTTGGTGTAACAGGTGGTTTGGTTGTGGGACATGGACTAATTTTCTTATCAAGGATACATGTTGAGTTACAGTACGCAGTAATACACCAGCCTGCTGCATCAGTCTCATTATATACCAAGGAACCTAAAAAAGTAGTTAAATAAAAGCTGTAAAAATATGATTTATGAAGTAATGTACTACACAGTAAGACAGAGGTAAAAGAGGGAGGCTATAACTTACCAGGGAGGAAATACTTGTTTTGAAATTTGCAAAGACATGGATTAGTGCTGAAAACAGTAATGGATTGGGTTGTGGATTTTTCAGATGTCTTGGTGGTTGACAGTTGTACAGTTGTCTTGGGGTTTGAGGGTGGTACTGAAGTTGATCATTTGTTTTTCCTTGGTGTTGAGGGTTGAACAGTTGTCTTGTTGGATGCAGTTGGTAAACTTGTTTTTTCAGTTGTCTTCAGGGTTGAGGACTGTACAATTGTTGGTTTTCCAGTTGATTGTGGGGAAGAGGGATGTAAAGTAGTGTTGATGGTGGAGAGTTGTGTAGTAGATTTTTCAGTCATGTTTGACCTGATATCCTGTTTCTTTTGTGACTGGGGGATTTGTCATTAGAATAATCTCTTTGTCTTGGTGGTTGATGCACTCCTCATGCACTACACCACTGCATGAGGAGACTGTTCACAATTTCTCCACTAGAAATGCACCCAGACCTCACACATAGGGGCACCCTAGAGGGCACTTCACCACATTACCTTACACATAGGGGCACCCTAGAGGACCCTTCAACACATTACCTCACACATAGGGGCACCCTAGAGGACCCTTCACCACATTACCTCACACATAGGGGCACCCTAGAGGACCCTTCACCACATTACCTCACACATAGGGGCACCCTAGAGGACCCTTCACCACATTACCTCACACATAGGGGCACCCTAGAAGGCCATTCACCACAAAATCTCACACATAGGGGCACCCTAGAGGACCCTTCGCCACATTACCTCACACATAGGGGCACCCTAGAGGACCCTTCGCCACATTACCTCACACATAGGGGCACCCTAGAAGGCCCTTCACCACATTACCTCACACATAGGGGCACCCTAGAGGACCCTTCGCCACATTACCTCACACATAGGGGCACCCTAGAAGGCACTGCATCACCATTTTTCCATTGAAATGGCACCCTAGAGGGCACTGCATCTCGTTCCCTCAAGACATTGGCTAATTTAAGCAGGAGTAATATTTACACCCCAACATTTACACCCCAGTCAAACATACATCATAGATTTCTAATTATGTAGATTAACTTGAAAACAGTTAACACATTAATTGATGTATTTAAAATAATTATAAAATATAAAATGTGTAAAAATAAATAAAAACGTATTTTAATGCTTTGAATATGTTTAATAGGTTTACATAGAAAGAGTGACACAACATGTTTTATATTAATGCAGAGTTGGAGGTTAAGAAAGTAGTTTAATATAATTAAAGATACCCTTGGTTACCCCTTTCATTGTTTAAAATGTCCTATAGTTAAAACGGTCAGCCTGTGACTGGTACAACCATTTCTTCAAATTGAATATCACGGTTATGTGTTGTCAGAATCGCAGACTGTCTCTTTACGTATTATGTTTTTAACGTTCACTTTCAAAAACAGTTAATTGAACAAAATTAACTAGTGCATCTTGTCACACTCAGTGACATGGCAGCCACACTTGTCAATGTAAATATAGGACTGTGTGGTCTTCGTTCCATCAGGACAGACCATATCCACCTTCCTCTCACTGGTCTTTAACTCCTGACAGCAGGAGCATGAGTGCATCAAGCCCATTTTCACAGCAGAGTACCTAGGAAACGGAACAACACTGTTGAGGCTAAACAGCAACAAAACCATGAGTTAACTGGGTAAATTCCAAACTCCTACTGAATTCTCCCCAAATATGTGCAGAATTAAATTGCATCATATACTTGCTGAACATTTAGTTGTCTTGCTGTTCTGAAAAACTTCCTATCTCGGGGGTTCTTGTACATCAAGATGCCTCACCTTCCAATAAACAGGAGATAAGCTCCTTCCCCATGGACCATGCTGGTTTAACCATTGGGCCAAACAAAAGATTTGTCAGGGCTCCCAGACTTGACTCATGTTCTGGTCCTACCACCCCCTCTAGTGGCCTGTGGCTGCATTTCTGACGACAGTCACCAAGTTTTCCATGGTTGCCAGTTCAAACAAAGTCCTACACCAGGTTACACCCACGTCTCACCCACGTCTCACCCACGTCTCACCCACGTCTCACCCACGTCTCACCCACGTCTCACCCACGTCTCACCCACGTCTCTACGTTTTTGGCTCTTGCGTTTTTTCACATCTGTTTTTGGCTTTCCAGCCTTCCATTTTTCCCCACTCGTTTCGCCTGAGCATCCTACCCTGCTCGTTTATCTGAGCTCTCCCTCTCTATCACTCCCTCTCCATACAACGCTGCTCGTTTATCTGAGCTCTCCCTCTCTATCACTCCCTCTCCATACAACGCTGCTCGTTTTCCTCCGAGCTCCCATCATCGTCATCATCACTCCAACCTCCTCCCTCACGTCGTGCGTTTAGATCCCCAACCATCCCTCCGTTTCGCCCAGTTCCCTGACAAGATGGTGTTTCCTGAAACTATACTCATACATTTTTGGAATTCCCCAAAAGTTTTAGTAACATACGCTGAATGCAAAATGCTTAAGAGAAAAATGTCCATGCAATTCATCCTGTGGAATGTTCAGTCATTCAGCAAGATTACTGCAACCCCAACAAGTCAAGGCAAGTGTTCAGGACCTATTTTATATTTTATTACAGCTCTAAAGCTCAAGTTTGTAAAACAAGAAAATAAAAAATGTACTTGATTGTCACAATCTACCGTTGGATCTCTGCTGTTCAGCCTAGATTCCTAACACATCTAAACAGCATACAAGGCTGTTTGTTTAGGTATTGTCTAGTTTACACAATACCTAACCAAACCTGAAATACTGTGGTCACATTGCGAGAGCTATAATGAATGTGTATATTTCTCCATTTAAAGTGGTGTATTCACATCAGATTGTTTCCACTAATATTGTGCTTTAAATAGCACTTCCAGTATGGATGATATAAACTACGTAGCCTGCTCAGTATAGATGATATAAACTACGTAGCCTGCTCAGTATAGATGATATAAACTACGTAGTCTGCTCAGTATAGATGATATAAACTACGTAGTCTGCTCAGTATAGATGATATAAACTACGTAGTCTGCTCAGTATAGATGATATAAACTACGTAGCCTGCTCAGTATAGATGATATAAACTACATAGCCTGCTCAGTATAGATGATATAAACTACGTAGCCTGCTCAGTATAGATGATATAAACTACATAGCCTGCTCAGTATAGATGATATAAACTACGTAGCCTGCTCAGTATAGATGATATAAACTACGTAGCCTGCTCAGTATAGATGATATAAACTATGTAGCCTGCTCAGTATAGATGATATAAACTACGTAGCCTGGTCGGTATAGATGATATAAACTACATAGCCTGCTCAGTATAGATGATATAAACTATGTAGCCTGCTCAGTATAGATGATATAAACTACGTAGCCTGGTCGGTATAGATGATATAAACTACGTAGCCTGGTCATTTTTATTTTCAATTGTACCTGATAAATTGTTTCCATATTTTCCAGATCCTTGAGTGTGTTCCTGTTACTTTATTTCCAGATGTTCTACTCACATAGAAGACGTTGCACAGGCTCCCCCACAGGCTGACAGCTCCACTGGGTCAACAGACTTGCAGTCATTAACCTGGAGATAGGTGGTGCTCTTCTTCACAGCACAGTTACTGGGTGTGCCTGTGTGTGTGTGTGTGTGTGTAAGAGAGAGAGAGGAAGTTTACCCTATAAAGCACTTCAACCTACTGCAAAAAGGCTTTGTTTATACAGGCAGCGCAAGCTGCCCAGTTCAGATTTTATTTTCAATAATTAGTCACATGAGCTCTGAAAAACTTGGTGCCTTTGTAACACAACCTAGCCTTTTTGCCAGTGTTTTAAGACAGTCCACTCCCTGGCAATGACACTGGGATCATTTGTGTCAATCTTATAACTGGGTTAAAATTCAGATTTACAAGTACAAATTAATCATTAAATAGTAATTGTAATTAAAATGCAACATTTCCAACAAAACTGTTTACAAGAAGTAGAAGGTTTGTTTAAAAAAGATTTTGTATTCCAGGAAATTAAAATCCAGCAACTTACTATTAATTATTGTTGTATTTGTTGTATCATTATTTTGAAAAGAGGTTGTGTAATTATTAGATATTATTCATGATCATGTTTATGAATGCAGCTACATTTCACACAAAGCATTACTATTTTTAAGGAATCATAAAAAATACTTACATGACACACAACAGCCATTTGCATCAGTTGTCTCCGTTCCCTGTAGTGTCAAAGAATAGCATGCAGTTCAATGTGGATATCAATAATCAGTCAACTATTAAACTATGTTCTAGGGCGTAAATAAATTATGACTTGACAAAACCAAGTCAGGTGCCATTTGCATGCGAATTGCATGGCGCTTGCAACAACAAGGTTGTTGGTTCAAAACTCGTTTTAAGTACTCAATTTCTACAAACAATTCAACATGTATTCTCATGTACTTACAGGGGTGCACTCTTCTGGATGGAAATCTGGACACTGTATTTTGGAATCCACGGGGATGAACTTGTCGTTTAGTTTAGAGCAATTATACTGAACACAAGAATCACTAGTGGATGACCAAATGTCCCCAGGCTGTAAAGTAGAAACCAAACATCATAAAATATTTCAACACACAATTGATACTATTAAGAAATTAGTAATTTCATCATTCAGATGGCTTTACCACTAATCTAATCACAATTTTGAAAGAAACATTTTTCATTTCAGGATTACAGCTGTTCAACAGTTCAGGGCTCATTATGTCATATTTTTTGTTTCATAATGCGCTACACACAATGTTTTTAACAGTGCAGATCTGAAAGAAATCCTGGCTTGTGCACAAAAAACGTTTTTTCTAATGCAATTTAAAGAAAGATAGACAATTCCTCACCTGATATTCCTTATTGTTGAAGACACACACAGGTTTGCTAACTGAGGGGACAGACAACAAAAGCATCAGTCATTTTAGTCAGAGTAGGTTGGTTAAGCAGTCATTTTAGTCAGCGTAGGTTGGTTAAGCAGCCATTTTAGTCAGAATAGATTGGTTAAGCAGCCATTTTAGTCAGAGTAGGTTGGTTAAGCAGCCGCCATTTTAGTCAGAGTAGGTTGGTTAAGCAGTCATTTTAGTCAGAGTAGGTTGGTTAAGCAGCCATTTTAGTCAGAGTAGGTAGGTTAAGCAGCCATTTTAGTCAGAGTAGGTGGGTTAAGCAGCCGTTTAAGTCAGAATTGGTTTGTGGTTCCCTAACCTTTCTGGGGACCATTAGGTTTCTGTCAAAAGAATTACCATTCAGTCACCTTGGAGCTTAATAAGTTTCATTCTATCAATTAAATGAAATATTATTTAATTGATTATTATATATTCATGTTGACAATTTCCCTAATCAATATGTAATATGTCAGAGATTGCTTCTAAGAGTAAATCAAGTCAAATGTAGAAATTACACATCTGAGGAGTATTTGTAAACCTCATCCACACAGGTATGCATGCCCTGATGTTCAGGGAAATGTCATCTTTAAAGGGAGTCCATCATACCAGTCAGATCATTGCAAAGTCTTACCGCAGGTGTAAGTTAGGCAGCACTCTTCCTTTGAAATTTGCAGCTCCTCTCCTAGCTGGCACTGCAGAGGTTCTGGACAGCGGCTCATATCACACACTACGAGGAAAGGGGGTAGGAGGTATTAAAGAGACTCTTCAAATGGATATCTCATGGTCATATACACCGCAGCTTACAGTACATTAACTGACACAATTCTGGCATCAAGTATTGATAATAGAAATAGTGTAAAAAAACAAAACAATATCCAGAGAAACTCTTATGTTATACCTAGGTGGGAGAACATCACAACCGTGGAATATTAAGATCATTCTGCTCAACAAAGTAATTATTTTCAAAGTCAGTGCCATAGGACCGATAAATAAAGAAATAAAGGACTACCAATAAAGTTACAGTATTGTAGATAATCTACAGTAGAGGAAATGGGCTAGTACTCTGCTCTCCTAGCTTTAGTATTGTAGATAATCAACACTAGGGGAAATGGGCTAGTACTCTGCTCTCCTGGCTTTAGTATTGTAGATAATCAACATTAGGGAAAATGGGCTAGTACTCTGCTCTCCTGGCTTTAGTATTGTAGATAATCAACACTAGGGGAAATGGGCTAGTACTCTGCTCTCCTGGCTTTAGAATTGTAGATAATCTACAGTAGGGGAAATGGGCTAGTACTCGGCTCTCCTGGCTTTATTATTGTAGATAATCAACACTAGGGGAAATGGGCTAGTACTCTGCTCTCCTGGCTTTAGTATTGTAGATAATCAACACTAGGGGAAATGGGCTAGTACTCTGCTCTCCTGGCTTTAGTATTGTAGATAATCAACACTAGGAGAAAATGGGCTAGTACTCTGCTCTCCTGGCTTTAGTATTGTAGATAATC
>JACXGK010015608.1:0-10233 GCA_016801125.1 Novumbra hubbsi | reverse complement strand
AACAAATTAACTCCCACCAACCTAATCTACAGAACCCTCCCCCCGCATTCGTGTGAGGGGGTGACTCTCCCAGTTTCCGTTCTTCCAAACCACTCAGGTCTTATTTAGCTGGGCCAAAACAAAATTGTAAGATACCTTTTACTCTGCATGTTATACTTCTCATCAATTTAACAATCCCCCAAAACAAGTGTAACCAATTACAGTGAGTCTGGGACATAAAAAATCAGTGTCATAACTTTCTGTGTACATATTTGATTAACTGTGAGCTCTAAGTTCACCTCTTACACTACCCCAAATACCTAAAATCCCCTTAATTATCACAAATCCCCAACTTCTCCCCCTTTTTATCTCGCTAGTTGTGCCAGTTGTGCTGTATTCCCCAAAATACAGCTAGGAAGATCTGAAGTCCATTCCCATCGGACACCTTTAATGTAGCCTATTCCCCCCTCAGTCATTGTATCGAAATTGATGAGCGCGCTTCCTGGGTGGGCGTGTCCCGTCCTGCAGCCCCCGTCTCCATCCATGGGGCCCTCTGATGGCCTTGGAGGCCGACGAAGAAGACAGTTGAGGGGGTAGGCTTGCGCCAGTAGATCGGACCATGGCTAGCTCGTTTCCATCCTCCTTGTTGTCTGCATCTGTGGGTCCAGCTAAAAAAGGCCATAAACCTGTCTTCCTATACATGCTATGTCCTTGCCTCTAATCTCTTGTTTTATAGTCCTACCTCTGGAATGTACTTATTAACATTTACAACCTCCAGCTGGCTAATTTCAGAGTATACTCCACCGTTAGCTTCTAATAGCACACACACATCTAATATCTAATCTTAACTAAAATAATCCACACATAACATGCAATATAAATGTCGATAGAATAAATACATAATTTATAAAAAAACGAATACATAAGTACATCATTTAAATCAATCACAGTCCCCACTCAAAGAACAAAAGAGGATCAGAGTCAAGTCAAAAGGTTCTATTTAAAATATTTTATTTGCTTCCTTCTCCTCTTAAAATCAGCCATCCATATTTTGCTAGAATTTAGCTAAAATTTCTCATTTAAGCCTCTCGGTGTCACAGTGTTTAAAAGCCCAATCCACTTCCTCTCCGTATGTTTCCGCTGTCCATTTGTCCAACTTGATTTTGATTCTATACCATCACTGCAAAAACTCAAAATCTTGCCAAGTATATTTTTCTAATTTCTAGTCAAAATATCTAATCACACTTAATATAAGACAAAATCACCTAAAGTGCAAGATTTAAGTGAGATAAAAGAGCTTGTTTTTAGACAGTGCATTTTGAATATCTTGTTAAGTGAAACTGTCTTGAAAACATCTTGTTTTGAGTCATATTTGTGATTAAACCAGCTTTTTTGACATGTCATAAGGTTTTTAAGCTGCTGTGTTATTTGTAAAAGATGAATCGTCTTGTTTCGAGAAATTGACTTAACTTGAATTGAGACAAGAAATCTGCTTTATTGAAAACGGTCATGCACAACTCACAACAACTCACAATGCACAGTACAGTGTGGCTATTTTTCTTACATTTTCATGAAACAATGTGCATGTGATGTGAAAAAATAAAGTAAAAGTCAGTAAAAATAAATGCTGTCATACAGGGTTTGTCAATGCTTAAAAAAAAAAAATCGCTCCCAAATACCCACTCTCAATACAGACTCAAGAATTATGTTTGATGATGTCTGTGAGATCATACTTCAGTGGAATGTACTTGCTATTAATGAAGTTTACATAGTAGTATGGTGTATAATCAACAAGCTTTTCAGCATCAATGAAAATATTGGCTTGAGCTAGGTCAGGAACTTCTACCTCATAAGCTAAATAATTATCATTCCACCCAACTGTAGAGAGAGGTTGGCATTCAAAACAATACATTGACACATTTAAAATATAAATGTTTTTCACAAGTGCAAACTCTGGAGTATCATTGATGACATTAGAAATAACCAAAGATTTTCCACATGTATGCTTATTTCCATGTTGCATAATCCACTGTACTGAAACTATATGTTCAACGTGCTCTATTCCTAAGAAGTCTCTAATCTTTCCTTCTACATAATGAAAAATGTTCACCTCAGAGGCTGGGCCCATGTCAACTTCACTTGAACAAATTGGATGTTTCTCATGCACATTCTGACTACATTCATAAAGTTGGTTGTGCTTCACAAGAGACTTACAGATACTTTTCAAAGCCCACTGCTTAAAAAAGCAATGCTTTGACTCAAAGCGCATACACATATGCCTCACTGTAGGACCAAGTGCCTTAATCTGAGAAGGAAGATGCAGCAAGTAATGCTGTTTAGGTATAATATTTGCATCTGGAAATGTTTTAAATGTTTTAAATGTTTTAAATGTTTTAAATGTTTTAAATGTTGCTCTATTAAAAGTTTCAGCCTTGAAATAGTTGAGAGCGCAATAATAGGTGAAAACAGAATTTTGACTATCTCTAACAACTTAAGTAGCATATGCGTGTAATAGTTTTCTCCAATTTTGTCAATGAGAAATGGCAGGATCTTTAACAAAACCAGCATCTGCCCAGCTGACTGTTTCAATTTATTGTCATTTGATGACAGTGTATTGACAGATATGGGGCAAGGTTTATCCCTTGCATCCACAGGAGAATAAGGGAAACAAATAATTGCACTGTTGAATGCGTCTAAGTCCATATGCCCTAAAAGCACAAGATGCTTTAAAACACATTTGATTTCATATGGGGCAACACCTTCAAGAATGACATGCATGATGTCCTGTGGGGTTTGATTGATTATATCAAAGTGAGGAAATTCTGTTAATTTGCTTCTCCTGTTTATGCCATATGTCATTTTTAGACTGTCTTTTAGAAAGTCAGTATTTGCCTTTTCAATGTCATTACATTGCCTGTTATGACTTGCCATTGTCCTTTTAACAAACAGATCTTCATGAAATTGCTCCTGCATGTCTTTAAAGATGCATTCGCAGTGCCTGCATTTACTGTAGGCCAATCCCACTCCTATCTTAAATCCAGCCACTTCATGCTGAGCTAGAGTGTCTCCGCACACAGATATAAGTGCCCCATAAATTGTCTTCTCACCATTTGCAGTGACAATCTGGACACTTTCACAAAGCTCAGTTAAGTCACGGTTAATCCTCTCAAATATCTCATCAATACCACAATGGGAAATATCTTTTGATTTTACCATGGCAAGCAGACGAATGGCAGCAAGTCTTGATCTGTATTTAGGGTTGATGTTACCTAAGGTGTAATAAATCAATAACAATTTGTTTTTGTTTGCCCGAGATCCAAGAGGATTGCATAGCTCAATTTCATCTGTATATAAAACCAACTGCAATGCTGTAGGAAATTTCAAAAACAGTGGGTGCGACTTAAAAATGTCTCCATCAATGAAATCATGAAAAAATCCATCCTTGCATGTCTGTGGCCTCTTAGCAATCATTGACATTATTCTTGGATGTGATAGCAGCTGCTCCAAACTTTTCACCAATGGTATATAATGAAAACAATGGTCCTTAATGGTAAGAACTCTGGAGTCTCCATTTTTCACATAACATACTGTTTGTTTTGCGACAACAAGCTCTGGTTCAATTGGTTTTAACAGTTCTTTGATGGTCTTATCCTGCCAATGGGTGGAAGCAATTTGACAGAAAGGGTCAACAAACTGGTCAAATATCCCCATTGCATCACTCTTTAGTTGATCAAGGTCCCCAGAATGTCTCTCAATCATGTCACTCATTTGCTGTTTTAGGTGCTCCAATAATGCGGCCTGATATTGCTGGACTCCACTCACCATTTGGTTAACAGCCCTCTGGGGAATAGAAAACAAACAAACAAAAAGAGTATACATTATAAAATTCATATAAAAATGCAGTCAACATGACACAGACACAATTTCTTTTTTTTTAGAAGTAACCCTTCAATTACATATTGTTAGTGACATGCAATTATCAAAATAGGCTATTTCCAGCAAAACTATCATGAAATAATATTTCCTTCTGCAGCTTTAAGACCTTGTTTACACTTGGTCATAAAATGTGTTTTGAGCAATAGGATCACAAGTGGACAATGCTAAATAAAAATGTAAGTGTTGGGTGTATTATGTGGTCTCTATTCTTAGCTCATGCTCAACAAATATAGTGGATGGGCAGATTTTGTAAGCCAAGTATGTGTATATTTGCATATATAGCGGGGAAGTGAGATCCGATCACAAGTGGTCACTGAAGAAGCGTGTTTCTCTGACATACCTTTAGCTGTCCACCTGTGATCGGATCAACCAAGATGCCAGATTTGGACAGTGGCTAAGTCATTCTACCGTTTAAACTTATTGCTTTGAAGCTTGCTAATAAAAATGAAATATAATTAAATGGAAAATCAATGGCATAAATTACCTGCGTCAGTCGATGGGTTTCCCTGGCTTGAATAAGAAATGCAGTTGCATGTTTAGAAAGGTCAACATTCATGCGACCCTCTCCATCTTCTTGAAATCCACTCTGAAAGAGATTAACAACAAACATATTTATTAAAATAAGGAAAATATTGGCATTTGTATGTAGCACCACCGGACCGTCTGACAACTACCTGGGTAAGCTAGCTAGCTAGATTTCTTCCTAAAAAAAGGTACAAGATGGGTGTATTTTTACTGATTGGTGTCTGTATTTTAAGTATGTTAAATAACAACAAAAACAAAAACGAATAAAAACAAAACAGTACTGAAAAAAACAATGACTTTGACAACATCAGAGAAATTCTGTACTTCACGAGTGTTAAGATTGACACATACTAAATTGTATCCCTTCACTTGCTCTCTTGCCGATAAATTGACATTACTAAAGGCCTTTGAACTGAACTTACCGCTGGAATGACGATGCTTGAGCCCTCTGCTTCATCCACAGGCCTTGCATTAGTTTGGTCGTTTGTGGCTGTCCTTTCACCTGCTCCAGGTAAACCGTGGCGAGTCGGTTCTTCCTCCTCTGCCGCTTCAACTTGGAGAAGATGAGGCGCGTGTGTCCGCTTCACGTGATAGTAGAAGGAGTTATACACCCTGTACTCACTTGGACAGCCATCAATCCCGCACACGACGCGAAAGTCAGGGCTGCGACTGTGCATGGTGTTAATGTGACTCAAAAGTTTTCAGAGTCAATGCCACAAATATGTAGCATATGAAGCAACGCCAAATCATGTTGGAAGCAAAGATGTCACAAGCAGAGAACCGTTAACAGATCACAGGTCGGTAGAGCAATACTGCCGTAAAAACTTGTTACTATGGTTACACCCGCCAGCTAGCTGCTGCAAATTATTGTGTGGGCGTAAACTAACGAACCGACTTGGATTTGAACTTGGATTGACGTGTTTCATTGCAAGTAAGTTAAATTAAAGCTGTATCCAGTGCTCATTCTTTGTAGTTCACAACGCACACACTTTAAATTTTATCGACGTTTCAATGTGTTTATTGTGTATCGTTGCAGCCAAACAGAGACAGCGAGGCAAACTTATGAGCTAATTAGCTAACCAAGTCAACCAACATCATGGAAGAATTGGATGATGTCGCAGTGTCGATTTTAAGGGGTAAGTTAATGTATGCAAATATTATTCTTTATCATATATGAACGTACAAATGGAGAGGTCTAATTGAAGCTAAAAAAAAAAGAAGCTAATTGCTTCCTGGCTGCTCCAGCTCCGGCTACAGCAGAACTGTGGGCCTCAAAATCGTTCTCCTATTTGTCACATCACGTTCCTTCTGTCACCTGTTGTGTGAAGTGTTATGTGTGGTCGATGAACCGTAGGAACTGAATTGCGCTTTGGGGATAATGTTGTATATTATGTTGTGTTAAGACCAATAGCAATATGAATGTTCGCCTTCCGTTATTGGCGCCATTTTGTTCCCGCTAAATTCATAAACTGTGACGACTAGTCAACTCATTGCGATAAATGTTCTTTCACAACAAATACCTATCTGACTGAATAGTTTGTTTATTAAATTGAGAAATGTAACAGTTAGCCCTTCAGATATAGAGCGATTTGCCAGATCAAAAGTAGAAGTTGTTTTCATTTTGATTCCCGCGTTTGTTGTGAAAGAACAAAAGTTGACCTATTGGCGCGCGAGCTGGCTTTGGTCGACTCGGCTACCAAACTTCCTCGCACGGCGCAAGCAAAATAATCGGGTTAATTTCATGGACATTGAACGAGCTTGAATTTGACCTTGGAAAAGGTGTATGAACCCTGTAGTTATACTAGTAACGTCTATATGACATACAACAGTAGCCAATGAGGTATCTACATTTCTATACTAAGCTGGTTACTAGCTACCTAATTTAAACTTTTCATTTCTATGGCACGGTTTCATCTTGCTATGTTTGTCTTCCAATGTTTTCATAGCTGCAAACATCACAGAGACAATGATGAGCACCCTGTCTCGTGAAGACTTGCGGGATCTTTTCCCAGGGCCAGATAACTTTTTACGGAGAAAAGCTGTCTGGCGTGTCTGTCATGGTTCGTCGTCAGAGGTCAGTTTCTCAGTTAAGTGGCCTAAACTAACCACCTATTTATGTTGGCAGCAGCACATTGAGCTAACAGTACAGTGTTTTTGTAGCAGGCATGGTAGTCGACATGTGTGTTCAATTCAGTTTAGATTAATTGATAGGTGTTCAGTTAGTTGATGTAAGCGATTTCACCCCTAAAATGGAACATTGCTTATTTATACGTGTGCAGAGCTGTCAACGCTACGTTGAGTTATGTGTTGTCACAAAAAACAAAAATGTTGCTTTTTGCAGTAGATATCTTTTATTTTACAGGAGTCTGGCCAAGAACACTCAAAATTATCGGACAGTTCTTCCTTTAATGCATCACCCATGCGACAGACATCCACTCCTGTGAACGCGAGTCCGGCAAAGTACACAACCCCTGAAAAGGTTGTGAAGTTATCCTTTCCAGAATATGTATTGCACACCGACACAGAACTTGAGCAAGTCCGACAACAGTACTTTGAGTTGTCGAAGAGAGGCAAACAGCGCAACTGCCAGATGGCAAAGGAGCTCAGATGCCGGCTCATTCGAAACACCATGACCAGTATGATTGCAATCCTGAGGGCAAAGGGGGATGCAAGATCACACAGATACCCATCAGAGCCAGAAATTACAGCAGTGGCAAAGAGAATAGTGCTGTACTACCCCATGCTGCAGGACCAAGGCCTACGTACATGGGTCAGTGAAATGCACCCAGTTGATCACTGTTTCATGTTGGACATTTTTAGTAGAGATTTGAAAATGTTATTAAATATCTTGTGCAGATCACTGTGTACACACAGCTATACAAAAGATTGCAAAATATGAGATCCCCCCAAAAAAGAAATCCAGATTGGAGACATTCAAAGAGGTGAGCTGTAATTACTTATTATTTTCATCAAAGATTCATCTGTTAATCATTTTTAAGATTCATTGATCAGTTGTCTGGTCAAAAGTCTTGTTTGGTCCACAACCTAAATATGTTAATTTCACTGTCATAGAGGACTAAAGAAGCTAGAAAATATTCAAGTAGTTGAGAACTAATTGATTAACTGACTAATCTTTGCAGCTCTGCAAGGAGGCGCAGTCTTGAGCAGGCAACAGACACGGATGAAATGGAATCAAGTGACTCAACAGTCATTCTGGATCGGTCCACAGAAGGAAGCCCAAGCTCAGACAGTAAAGAAAGTGAGTTAGAAGGTGAGTTTCAACTTTGCTGACGACAGTTCTGACATGACAGAAGTAAAAGGCTTTAACATGGACATCAGAAGATAGGTATTTACACTTAATTTCTACAATAATGTTAATAAATTGATAATAAAACAGTACAAATGTAGTTTTAACAGAAATCTGGTATTAATAAAAAGCTGGTATTGTATCATTTTGAAAAGCTGGGTACAGCTGTGCAACATTACTTTCTATAACCTGTCCAGCATATTAAATAATGTTATGTATTTAAAACCCATATGTCTCATTAGTGGCATTTTTTCTCCTTTTAATCTAATGTAATTTTTGGTTCCAAAATACTGAAATGATCCTTAAAGTACATTATCCTATCAGAAATATGTCTGTGTTATGTGTTGAAGGAAAAAGAAGATCCCAAAGCCTACCTGAAGAAGCACCCTCTGCCCTGTCCAGACCTGATGGTGAGTTTGTCCAACGGCCTCATGACTGTGTGTAGTGGGAGTGTGCGCATCTTTGTAGGGGTGTACTTGTAGGGGTGTACTTGTACTTGCCTACATGCAATTGTATGTGATTGCATGACCATATGAGTTTTGAGCAAATAGTTCTCATGCATGTATTATACAAAAAAGTCTTCGATTTTTTAAAATGTCATGTAAATGGTTAAAATTCCCAAAATTAATAGGTATTTGGTAGTTCAGGGCTGATATTTGTAAAAAAATTTAATTCCATGAAAGTTTAAGCTAATATTAATTTATGAGTTTTATGGCAGTTTCTTTTTTTTTATTTTGTCATGCAACAACATGAGATTAACTTTTTTATTTAAACTGAGCCATATTAATTATGTATTTTTGTGTGTTACAGCTAACAATTCTGCAGGTGTTGACAGACCAGAAACCAGTCCAGCAACCTTGGCCAAGCACTACAAGACCCTACAGACTTTGTATAAAAGAAAAAATCCAAACCACCAGGATGTCTCTCATCTCTTGGATTTGGAATTTGTAGCCAGAAGAGCATTCATTGATTCAAATACAGTTCGCGAGGAGGACAGACAGGAGAAGGTTCTAGAAGCATATCCTTGTTTCAAGGACGTTGGACATGTAAGTGGTCATTGACTGTGCACGATTAAAACCATGGTATCACACACACTGTTTAATATACCAATATCCTCTTAAATTATATATTCAAATGTCTGTATTGGTATATTTGATATTTCATAGGTGACGGAGGAGCTTCAACACAAGGATAATACCAACTTCATCGATGAACTGAAGGGAAGATGGCATGACTTCTGCCAGAATGTGCAGTTTTTTGGTGTTTGGAAAAAGGTGCTGAAACCCCCAATGGGAATGGACAAAGGTAGGGAATGCTGTTTTGGTGTTATTAGTGAATAGGGTTTAGGGTGGACCTTCAGGCATGTTAATTGTCAAGTACCTGAGCTAGTGTTTTGTCATCCTTCTTTTTCATCTATGATGGCTATCCATGTGTACTTTGTCCAAGTGTTAAAGTAATGAATCTTTTCCTGTACAGCTGATCAGGCCCTTGAGATCCTACGTGTGCTGCCATCACTGTTCCCCTCCACATCTACTCCTCCAAAGAGGGTACGAGATGCGAGTGAGGCTCTGGTGCATGTCCTCGAGGTGAGCGGTCTAAAATGTTGCAGGATCCTTTTGAATGCAGTATCAGAAAAAAATTATAACTGAAGGTGTTGCCCCCCAGCCAGGACAGCCATGTGGGGCCCACATGGGTTTGACCTGGGCTATCTAACTGGGACCCAGACAGTTTTGTCCACGGTTTTCATGTAGGCCCCACATGGGTTTGGCCAGATGAAATGAACACTGCTCAGTGTGCACACTACAGGCTGTTAAATGTAACACTGATCAGTGTTGGAGTTAATGAGATAATTAAGTGATGGAATAATGATTGAGCTTTATTGATGAACACCTGCTGTTAACAAGCAGAATCACTGAAGAAAAGAGAAACACAAGAACTACTTCCAGCCACAGCCTTAGATGAAATCAACTGAAGATAAAATACATTAAATCTCTCAAGATCTGATTAAACAACTCCACAAACAGCATTACCAGCTTCACTTATTACTAACCAGGTTGACTTAATTTCTGGTAGACGTCTACAGAAGTTCTTATTGAGATTTGACAGAAGTTAAGATGTTGATGATTTATTGAAAATAAGAGTTTTGTTTGATGTCACCATTATGGTGATCATTGTTTGCTTTAGTTGGGCTCTTGATTTTTTAACATTAGTTTTTCTCTGCTCAATTGTATCTGATTGTTATGTTGATAACAGCAAAAAATGCAATCAGATGCAATGTGTTACAGGGAACAGAAGACCCTAATTCCTACTTGAAGAAACGTCCTCTCTCCTGCCCAGTCCTGATTGTCGGTCCGTTCAACTGCCTCCTAGCGGTAGGAGATGTGGCAATAACCACCTTTCCAAAAGAGAAGCTTACAGAGAGTGCTTTATACCTTATGGCCTACTATTATACCCTACACCTGACTTATCCAAAGTGTGTAGCCACT
>JACXGK010015607.1:0-10200 GCA_016801125.1 Novumbra hubbsi | reverse complement strand
TCCCTTCATTATAACCCTTCCCTTCATTATAACCCTTCCCTTTATTATAACCCTTCCCTTCAGTGTAACCCTTTTTTCCCAGTGTAACCCTTTCTTTTAGTGTAACCCTTAATGCCGTGTCCTGTCCATGACTCCTTCTATAGGCACATTCAGCCTGTGGTGTCACCCCAAGTTTGAGGACCGCTGTCATTCCGTGGTGGAGTTCATCGAGCGGGCCATCATGCACTCCAAGAACGGCAAATTCCTTTACTTCCTGCGATCGCGAGTGCCAGGTAAAAAAACCATGAGGCCACCCGTTCCTACGCATCCTTTCCAATGAAATACTTTATGTGAAACGCGCCGCTTAGCGGTGTTGTCAGGAATTACGGCAAGTCTAGCCCGGCGTGCGAGGTGACTCAGAGGTTAAGGAGGGTGTGTGTGTTTCGAACGCTTGTGCCCACTGCGTGTGTGCGTGTGCTGTGTTCCAGGGCTCCCCCCGACCCCGGTGCAGCTGCTCTACCCGGTGTCCCGGTTCAGCAACGTCAAGTCCCTGCAGCACCTCTGCCGCTTCTGCATCAGACAGATGGTCCGCATCGATCACATCCAGGAGCTGCCCCTGCCGAAGTACAGACCCGATTCATTACATCGTTCTCGGGAACGGTTGCCAGTGGAGCAGTGTGGCTCTGTGTTATTTTAGACTCGATAAGAATGATCAGAATTTGATAAATACAAAAGATTGACTGGCTTCAGGACCAAGTATACAGGAGCACTAAATCACCGGAACGTAAAAGCAACCCGTCATCATCATCACTGACATGGTTATCATCTTCCACGAGTTACACAACCATTCGAAAGTTTGGGGTCACTTAGAATTATCCTTTAAAATGTGCTTGATTTAAAGCAATTATAGCCTTGTAGATATTTGGCATTCTAGTTGTCAATTTGTTGAGGCAATCTGAAGAGACTTCACCCCATGCTTCCTGAAGCACCTCCCACAATTTGGATTGGCTTGATGGGCACTTCTTACGTACCGTACAATCAAGCTGCTCCCACAACAGCTTAATAGGGTTGAGACCCGGTAACTGTGCAGGGAACTCCTTTATAGACAGAATACCAGAGGACAGCTTATTCCCTAAATAGTTAGTTTAGAGATGCTTTTGGGACATTGTACAATTGTAGGATGAAATTGGCTCCAATCAAACACCATCCACAGGGTACGATTAGATTCTTTATTGTCCTTGAACAGTACAAGTACAGTACAACGAAATGCAGTTTGCATCCAACCAGAAGTACAAAAAAAGAGCAGTGCAAAAAATGTTTTGCAGGACAGTGTGTTAGTGTACAGATGCTCCAATGTATGAGCCTATAAAATTAAATGAAGCGCAATGTATGAATGTGCAATTGGCATAGGTAAATGGAATGCATTAGTGCAAGGGTCAAATGACGTGTCAGAGGGTATATATGCAATAGGAAGTACAAACAGTATGCATTGTGTGTACAAACAGTAAGGCTTGGCAATTTCTCACATGCATTAGCCTTCATTTCTAAGAACAAGTACAGACCGATGAGGTTCAGAAGAAAGTTATTTTGAGCTTGTCTTCAAACCCACAATTGCTAATGCTCCAGATACTCAATTAATCTAAAGTTTTCAGCTGTGCTAACATAATTGCAAAAGGGGTTTCTAATGATCCATAAGCCTTTTAAAAAGATAAACTTGGATTAGCCAGCACATAGTGGGACTTTTATACCTATTTAGAAATTCCATCACAATCAGACATCTCCAGCTACAATAGTCATTTAAAACATTAACTATGTCTACACTGTATTTCTGATCAATTTCTGATTGCTAGCCAAACATTATTGTTGTGATTGGTTTTGCATAGGGGGTAACGCATTTGACCATTTCCATGTTTCAGACCACTGATCATATACCTGAGGAAGTTTTACTACTATGATGCAGAGGAAGAGATGTACCTGTCAATCAAGAGCATCCAACCAGGGACCGGAGTAGAGCAAGAGGCGGAGTCTCAGACGTAACTGGAGGAGGTCTCTACGGGTCAGTCAGTCTTCCAGCATAAGTCCATTAAGTCCTCTGCACACCCTGTATACAATCGGCTGCCATCCATAGAGACCAATAAAGATGACCTGTCCCTCTCCAGACTTTAAAAATGAGAGAAGAGAGAGAAGTGGAATGCGGGAAATGGAGTGAACACTAAGAGAAGGGACTAAAAAGGACACGCCTCATTGAGAATGGACAGAGGAAGACTGTTCTAACCTACAACAAAGTAGACACAAAAAACAGACAAAAAGGACACAGCCTCATTGAGAATGGACAAAAGAAGACTGTTCCATCCCACAACAAAGGAGACACAAAAACAGACTTGTACCTTGACTTGGAATTCATTCCTGGACAAATATTGTCTGTACTTGTTAACTGAAGTTTAAGCACTGGTCCATTTGTACAACTCTTGTTGTGTATTATCATTATTTCCTTTCCTCCTGTCACAGTGAGGGTTGTTGTGGATTCTAATTGGCCCCCAGGAGGTCATGGTTGATCTTTATTTGTTTGTTTTAATTGTCAAAGATTCCCTGATTGTATTTTGCTCATCCTTCCTGTTCCTCGGTATTCCAAGCTGGCCACAGGATCAGCTTTTTCAGTAAAAAAGAAAAAAGATGGCCCTCTTGTTACAGTGATACATTTCTTATTGGGAAAACTGACTATAGTGAGGCCGCCGCATACATGAAGTGTGTGTATGTGTGTGCGCGTGCATGTGTTTGTGGAGAAGTGTGTGTATCTCTGTAAGTTTGTGTTGTGAATAATACATGCCGGCTCCATGTGTGGGTGTTTCTGGTTGACGAACCTTGTCTTTTGGGAAGAAATGGAAGTCTGTGCAGCATCAAGCTGAACAGTTTCACCTCTTGACATGCACTCTTGAAAACGAAAACCCCAATGACAAAGACCCTGCTGTGTGGTAACGGGCACCAGAGGAATGCTAGGTATAATGGAAACGTCAAACGTAACACGGCATAGGTTTTAGCTTGCTCTTTACAAAACCACAATGCATCCTGCACTTCGGTGTTTTCCCCTAACAACCATATGCTTTGTTTCTATGCGCTCTTATTGAATTATGTAGTTAGCCTATACACACACACACACACACACACGTCCACACATATGCATACACATGCACAAACGCACACAATTATTCATTTGTACAAACATAGAACGAATGATCAGAAGACAAAAAAGGACTGCTCATACACCCATGCTACTACGTTGGGGTCCAACTCTGTGCACGGACAACAGATGGACTGGCCCGCTACGATGCCACAGTGGACAGGAACAATGCCAGGTGATGAGGACCCGCAGGCTGAGCAGGAGCATCCGCTAAGGGCTTCATAGTTGCTATCGTTCAAATGAGCCTAATCTCGATGATTGTGCTGCAATGGAAATTCACCCTAACCAGTTTCAAATTCTTGTCCGTACCCTTATTATCAATGTTGTAAATAACATTGGCCGCAAAAAGGGGTAGTCAAACTAGCAACAAAATAATTTGATACGCAGAAACGCAGGTTCCCCTCTAGTTCCTCTAGATGTGCTTTGGCATGCTTGTTCATTATGTGTTATATGCCTTGATTGCAGGCCAAAATAACCCTATATATTATTAATGACTGGTATGTTTACAAAGCTGTAGGTGAGAGAAAACATTCACTAGTGAGAATTACCAGGCATGGTACCCTGAGCTACATCACTACACATCAGCTGATCAGCTTCCCACTTCTTACCCAGGGGCTTGTTATTGGGTGTTGACTATCCTGTCGAGTAACCTGTCCATTCTAATAATAACATATCTCTGTTTTTGGCGCTGGTAGTATCTGATTCAAATGACTAGAAACAAGCTCATTGATCAAAATGGCTGTCATTCTGAGTTTGATCGACTTGTCTTATAAAGCTCTTACTGGACATTGTAGACGTCGTTTAAATGTAAGTCCATTATAATAGGCCCTTGCCCCGTTACACATTTTTTCTTAAAACCCGCCCTATTGATCATAATCTCTATTCTCGATTGGTTAAAAAAGCGTTTATCGAAGGTTGTGACAGGATTCAGGTTAATCATTGGCTAAATTGAATTTCAATCACAGAGAGACCTTATCTCGATTGGCTGACGGTGGCATCCTTCATCGAACAATGGGACGTGGATTGGTCCATGAGCGTGGGCGGAATCTTCCAGGGGCTTGCTCTTGAAGGCTCACGGAGAGCGAATGTCGTCATGAGCGGTGGGTAGGAATTGAAACATTGGTGTTTATATTACATTGTACCTTGTAAAACAATTTGCCTGCCTTAAGCAAAACACGTCGAACAGTTTGTTCTGTAAATGCACATGTTTAAGGTTGAGAAGGAGCGTTGTGCTAGCTAGCTATTCACTTCCGGAAAAGGGCTGCCCATTTCAGTATCAAAGAGTTTGACTTGCTATGCGTATCTAGCATGTTAGCCAATGCTGCTGAATGCTTTTTGTAATTCCATCTACTGTTAGTTATATATTGGTGTTAATAGTCGATTTTCCAGAGTGAAACAAATGATTCATGCTCATATCTCCACTGTCTCTCGATCCTCAGTTAAAAAAGTCAGCTGCACCAGAAGTGTTTGCTATGCTAGGTAGCCGTTTCATTTCTGCCTGCCAAATAACTAGCTAACCATGTCGCTAGCAGGCTAGCAAGCTGTATAGTATATGTACTCGTTTGATGGCGGCGCTATTTTCAGGCCGCGCTCAAATAGTTTTTTTCCTAACCACAAAATAGTAGATTTTAAAGAGACAGCCACACTTTCACACTGAGTCGTTTAACCCCCATCACATTTGCACACTATCATTTCACCTGGTACATTATCACGCGCAAGCTATATGTAAGTCAGGCACTGTACAATCACTTTCTCACTACTCAAGTAATAGTTTAGCAAGCTATCCTGGGACTGTAGATTTGCTAAGTTGGTTTTAATTAGGTATGTATTTCGAAGACAAGGGGTGTATTCCTTTCGCCAAACAAAACGTTTAAGTGGTGAAGCGTTTCTTAAACAGAAAAAAACTGAACGAAACAGGGAGGGACCTACCAGCATTCAGTCCAATAACAATTCTCTGTGACAAAACAGTCCCTCCCTGTTTGATTTAGTTGGATTTTGATAAAGAGACGCAAATAAAATGTTTGTCTAAATGAATACACCCCCATGTCATGTTGGCTATTCATGTGTCTAGCTAGTTGGGCATAAACTCGGACTTTTTGTATGGGTTAAATGGCACTCAATATACTTGAAAGTCCCCTCTAATTAGAGTCACAGGATTAATCTAGCCACAAAGCCAGCCACAACTTCTCTAATACTATTGCTAAGAGTATTGCAGGGCATTATTTTCTTCTGTGCCTTATCTCATACAATTTTTTTGTTCAAAACTGCTACCTCAGATTTTCCAATTTCCTGAATATCTGCAGCAGACATCTCGACAGATGCATTACTTGATATGCATCACAGACCATATGTATATGTTTCTATGTGCATTGCAGATCAACAGGACAGTATGGCTACCACTGTTGCCGTCAGTCCCAGCGAGTATCTACAGCCCTCCGCCACTTCCTCTCAAGTGAGTCAGAAACACTTTGTTTTTCTCAGTTGTAACAGTTGAGGTAGTCTGCGAAAGTGGCTTGTCTTTTCCCCTTTACTTTAGCTGTGTACCCAGGGATTATGCACCCAAGGGCTGCACGATATGCAGTTGTTTTGCTAGAAATTGGGATTTGATTTGCGATACAATGAAGAAACATGAAATTGTCCTTTTTTATGTGGTCGTTTGCTAAACAATATGTGATGGGCTCTGTTATTTCTTCATGTTTCTGTGAGCTCTTCTCACATTTCTCATCTGCTTGCAAAAGAAGGGATGTGTGTCGTGCGACAGTTCCCCTGTCTCAGCTCCTCCACAATAAAGATAAAATATATAATAACTTATTGTTGAAGTATTTTGTAAACTGAAAAAATACATACAATCCACTTTTGGGAATCTTTATGATTTTTCTTTTTTTAAATTAGTTGGCTACAACGTAAAATAGAAATGAGGATAATTCTGTTAGGACATTATCTTTAGTGTTCTATGGGGTATTATATATGCCTAAGGCCTGTATAGTATATTGTTTAGGGTATAGGCTATTCTAATAGTTTTTCTGCCTTTTGGTTTTTTACTGTTAAATATTTGTGTGATTTTGTATTTACTGGAATTTTTACATCATTCGCGAATGTCTCCGATCTGCTTTTATGAAAGTTTTTAGCTTGTAGGCAACGTTTTCTAAAGCGTGAAATATAATTTTGCTAGGCCACTTTCTTCAATGTTCTTTTGGTAATTTTTTGCTACAGACTAATAAAATAAAAAAAGACTTGTTGTAGATCAATTCATCATGTATTGGTATGCACATTAAAATAGGATATCCTGCACCCTCGTAATTCAACATTTCCCCTACAACTGATGATTGTTTAGCTGGTCTGCCCTGGGTTTGCTATGCATGGCTGCAAGTCCTTCTCTGTCTCCTGTGTTGTAGTGATACCACGTGTTGTTCTAACCACCGCCTTACAAGTTCGGCATATTATGTTAGTTTTCTCATAACTTGTAATTTCTCCAAACAACAGAAGACAAATCATTTTGTTATTCAGGAATACTCAGTTCAACTCGCTTCTAATTGATAGAGACAAGTGAGAGGTGTGATCCGAAAAAATTGATTGTATAGTTTGATTGCTTGATTTGCGACATGCTGCTGGACGTTTTAATTGGAAACATTTGTCTTAAAATGCTAAGGTAGGGGAATACATGTTTGTAAGAGTGACATGTATGTGCTGTTCCCTTGCCAGCCTCCAACCTTTATAGTATTATGTACATTTTATAAGTAGGCAGATTCTAAAATTAACTCCTAATAAATTGTATACAAATAGGATTATAGCAAAGATGGCACACCAGTTAACCCATTATTTTGATTGCGTGGGGGGAAAAAATGTCAGCTTTCCTGCGGTTTTAATTCGATTTAAATGAATCGTGCAGTTCTGGTATGCAGTTATCCTAACCTTATTTTAGCGGTCCGTAAGTTGCACATCCTCCAGCTCCTGGACTCCTCAGGAACCGATGCCAGGATCCTGTTTGTGGACTTCAGCGCTGCTTTTAATACCATCATTCCAGCTCTGATGCAGGACCAGCTCTCCTAGCTGCACGTGCCTGAATCTACCTGCAGGTCGATCACAGACTTCCAGGCTGACAGAAGGAAGCGCGTGAAGCTGGGGAAATATGTCTCTGACTCCTGGTCCTTCAGCACCGGACCCCTCAAGGCTGCGTCCTTTCCCCTCCGCTCTTCTCTCTGTAAAACCAACAGCTGCACCTCCTGTCATCAATCTGTCAAGCTCCTGAAGTTTGCAGATGACACCCCCCTTATTGGGCTCATCTCTGGTGAGGATGAGTCTGCCTACAGGTGGGACATCGACCACTTGGTGAACTGGTGCAGGCAATCTGGAGCTCAACGCTCTAAAGACAGCGGAGCTGGTTGTGGATTTTAGGAAGGACCCAGCCCCACACGCCCCCGTGACCCTGTATGATTCTTCAGCTCCATCACTGCAGCACAGTAGAGGATGTTCAACCTGCCAAAAACAATGATGGTGCACTTTTACACAGCCATTATTGAGTCCATCCTCACCTCCTCCCTCACCATCAGGACCACTGCTGCCACTTCCAAGGATAAGGGCAGGCTGCAGTGTATCATTCAGTCTGCTGAGAAGGTTCTGGAATCAGCCATCCCTCAAGGACCTGTACGCCACCAGGAGCCTGAGGTGCGCTGAAAAGTTTGTAGCTGACCCCTCCCACCCTGGACACAAACCTTTTTAGACTCGCCCCTCTGGCAGGAGGCTACGGTTGATTAAGACCAACACCTCACACCACAAGAACAGTTTCTACCTATCATGCCTCATCAACAAGGCCTGGTGACGCCCACTGACACTGACTCCCTCCTCCCCCTAACGTAATACGTTACATGAATGCACTTCCGGAGAGGAACCAGCGGTGGCTCCTCCCCCGCCTGTGCGTTTTACCACTTGCTGTGTTTAATATCATTCACCAACAGACCACAGCCAATGGCTAGTATGGGTAAACCTACTTGGCAAAAACACAGATTCTGAATCTGACATATCATAACGTGAATTTGGGGATGAACATGTCTTGTGATAAATACATGTGGAGAATATACCTATTCGTTATTGAAATGTCATATCATAACAGCTGTAATATCATTATAGAAACACACATTGTCAAGTGTAAAACATGAAAGAAAGCGAGGTGGTAGTCCAAGGAACCAGTTGGTTAATAGGCGTAAGACATTTTCATCTCTTAATAAAGGGAAGTTGTGTGGTGACTTACTTCATGCATGCATTTTACCTGTGGGTTGTCCCGGGAGTCAAACCCACTTTCCTTGGGCTATGGGCTCCATGCTGTAATAACGTGAGCCTTATAAATATGTCGATTAGAGAAACTTCTGGCATACTCATCAAATGGCCATCCTGCTGATTTGGTGTCTTAGTGCCTCGTTTTCCCATTTGAGTTTTGGAATGAAGCCTGTTGCTGTTCTAGTCTACTGGTTGAGGATTCAAACATGAAATGCTTTAGCCATTTAAATAAGTCCAACGATGAACGCTAGCGCCCCTGGGTTTTAGCCTCCCAACTCCCATCCTGAGGACACAGGTTCTAGTCCGAGTACCTGTTGCATGCGTATTGTGATTTAGACAGACTAGTTGGATTAGAATTTACAATGGGGGGGGGGGTTAAGAGCAAAACCTCCTGTATGTTAACCACGGTGAATTCTACCCCCAAACCTTTCTGCTCTCCCCCCACAGGACTCCCAGCCCTCTCCCCTCGCCCTCCTGGCTGCCACCTGTAGTAAAATTGGCCCCCCCGCTGCCCAGGCACCCGTGAGCGCCCCGCCGGCCCAGCCCCAGCCCCGTCGCCTCCTCCCCATCAAGCCCGCTCCGATCGCCCCCGCCCCGCCCAAGAACCTGAGCTTCCTGTCCGCCAAAGGGAATGTGATCCAGCTCCCGGCTGGCCTGGGCTCCAACAGCCCCGGCAGCCCCATCGTCCTCACCCTCCAGCCGAGCCCCGGGCGCCCCAACGCCGCCTCCAACATCCAGTACCAGGTGGTGCCTCAGACCATCCAGATGATGCCGCAGGGAGGGCAGATCCAGCTCATCCCGGGCACCAACCAGGCCATCATCACCACGCCCGTCGCCGTGCCGCAGCCGGCCGCCGCGCCCGTCAACACGCCGAAGGCGGTGGCCATCAAGCCGTCGCCCCGGGGGCGGAAGCCCAACGCGGCCAACGTGGTGCGGCTGCCCGGCGGCCTCACCCTGCCCCTCAACGTGGCCACTGGGGAGGAGCCAGCCGCGGCTCCTCCCCCGCCCGCCAAGGGCAGGAGAGGGAGGAAGAAGCAGGTGCCGGCGGCCCCTCCCCCGCAGCCCGTCTCCCCGCCCCCTGAGCAGATGGAGACCATATTAATAGAGGCGGGGGAGAATATTATTCAGGTGTGTGGGTTTTCTTCGTGCGTTTTTGTGTGTTTTTAGATATTTGTATGTTGTTGCTGCCAGGTGTACCTTTGCCAGATTAGTTATGTGCTGTATGTCCATGGTTTAGTCGGCATACCCTGAAACAACCTCCGGCGCCGGGGTTCCCTGTGTGGGTCAGCGCTTTGCTGACTGCTCTCTGTGTTCTCCCCAGGCGGGCAACCAGCTCCTGATTGTCCAGAACCCCGGGTCGGGTCAGCAGCAGCTGGTTCAGCTGGTGCAGCAGAAACAGGAGCAGCAGGTGGTCCAAATCCCCCAGCAGGCCCTGAAGGTGGTGCAGGCCGCCTCCGCCACCCTGCCCCAGGTCCCCCAGAGACAGCCGGCGCCCAGCCTGCAGCCAGAGCCTACCCAGGTAAACGGACACTGTGACTGGTTAGTAGGATCCCATGTGGTCCCCACCTTACCTACCCAGGTGAACGGACACTGTGACTGGTTAGTAGGATCCCATGTGGTCCCCACCTTACCTACCCAGGTGAACGGACACTGTGACTGGTTAGTAGGATCCCATGTGGTCCCCACCTTACCTACCCAGGTAAACGGACCCTGTGACTGGTTAGTAGGATCCCATGTGGTCTCCACCTTACCTACCCAGGTGAACGGAC
>JACXGK010015606.1:0-10201 GCA_016801125.1 Novumbra hubbsi | reverse complement strand
GGGGGGGGGGGGGGGGGTTATGTAATGTAGACTATTTTAACTTTTTAGATATGCTCCTTTTTTTGTATTTAAGAAGCACCAGTTGTTGTCTAAAAATATCTAATATCAGATAATATAAGGTTCTATTAGAGACATGATTTTGTGAATTTGATTACTATAAATTGCGTCATAATTCACAGGACTAAAATGTCCAGCCCACCCCTTCATCTTGACACACACAGGACGTGCTTATGAGTCTGTTATTCAAAATAGGCATTATAATTAGCGCTTTGTATTATTCTGTAATTCCATTTATTATAATTTTACACAGATTGTACACGTACAGCTTCATCTATGAATAATATAATGTTGGCTGAGGAGGCATTCTGTTAAACTGGAAAGCCAAAACCTTTTTCTCCACTTTTTTTAGGTTAATTAATGAGTCATGCAGTAGATTTTAACAAAATGCTTGGCTGTGATGAAGACACAGATGGCCAAAAGGAAAAAGCTTTGGGCATTCCCGGACCATATGACTGAAGGTCCCGGTCTACGTTGTGTGCAGATTGTTGATTTATTTATTATTATTTATTTATTTTGCTGAAATAGTTTTTACGGAGTTTCACAAGTGCAAATTTGTAGTACGGTTTGTGTTTCCTATGAGAACATTATGTTGGACTGCACAGGATCCCATTTACTATCTACTGCTAGCTTCTTCCTTCCAATGTGTCCCCGTTAAGTGGTGCCATGGCAACAGCCTGTCTTGATTTCCAGAACGCAACGATTGGATCCACGGTAAGAACTAATGTCTGAACGTTCTACAAAAGAATGTCAGGCCGACTCCATTCGCTGAAGCGCCGGTGGGTTGTCCGTCGAGACAGTCCCAGACGCATCAGAAAGGCTGAAAATCAATGCACGTTGGGGTCGATGCGTACCGTACCCAAAGCAGGTGCAACCTGTTGGGTGTCGCGAAAGGTTGTAAGTCAAGAAAGCCAAATGCGGAATGAATGCTGTGTTGTTCGTTGACCTCATTTAATGATATGTCTAATAAATGTGCCACCTGCACACACCTATTAGTCCTTCCGTTGCTTTCTGATCCTCCTCTCTCACTGACTCCAACTGTCTGTTGTCTCTGTTTGTCTGTTGTCCAGGTATCGGGGGAAACCTCGTAGCCATACAGTCCAGCCGTATCTCCACCCACCTGCACTTTCACAGTGCTCCTGGGGAGGTCCCCGAGGAGGCCAAGGGCTGCTACCACCCCTGCCGCACCTTCTGTGGGACAGGTAACCCTCCCCCCCCACGCTGGATGGAAATGGGCTCCTGACTGTAGAGGGTAATCCCCGGTCGATGCGCACAGAGACAGTCTTAGAACTGGGGATCTTGATCTTTGATCCTAAACTATGCTTAATTTGTGTCCTCGAGACCTGACCCTAGATTGTAACCGCTAACAGAAGTTAGTCTAGCCGCCTCCGATTTTGGTGAAACATGAACTAGTGGACACTGATTGGTTGAAGTAGGGGTTGGTGTAGGAATTGTTTCATTTTATTAGAACGGTAATAGCCTGGTTTTCCTCTCACCATTCTCTGTCATCCACCATGTCTAATCACTAAACACTTTGCTGATGTGAAGGAGTCAATACGTCAATTCCTACACCTCTGACCAAAACAAATGTGTAGAGCAAGCAGTTGTCCATTTAGCCCGGATCATCTGCTGTCGTCCATTTTAGCCCGGATCATCTGCTGTCGTCCATTTTAGCCCGGATCATCTGCTGTCGTCCATTTGCACAGACACAGGAAGTCATCTCCAGGATGGTGGCTAACGGAGCGTCTTCAAATCTCTTTCTTCTGTGAACCTCCTTCACACAGTTCCAACCCGTTGTAACCGTTCTCTCGTCTCGCCAGGGGCCAATCACCGTTCGGCTCAGGTTCTCCTCATCGTGGTGGTCCCGGGTCAACTGATCTTCCTTTACACCATCCACCTGATGAAGAGCGGCCACACCACCCTGACGCCCATCTTCATGACCGTCTACCTGGCTACAGCCCTCTTTCAGGTCAGTGGGGACCTCTGCCTCATCCAGCCGGGGCCTTCGTCAGAGCCCATTTGGCCCCTTGGCTGGTGTCTTGTTCCTGCGTGTGTGTGTGTGTGTGATGCACACATATATATTCTCACCCTGACAGATTCTCACGCTGAGTTGGTCTGCTCCAGGTGTGATTCATTTTTCAGTAGCGCCCCTGAGTAACATTGCATGAAGGCCGATGGAGGCGGTCGTTGCCACATTGGTTTGCCAACTCATTCTCCTCGTCTTGTATTGATGTTTGTCCAGGAAGAATGTTGCCGAATGTTTTATCTCCATAATATCTGCTTAAAGTGCTGCCTTGGAATCTATTTAAAAAAAACTCGTATTTAAAATGTTTACTATATACTTTCGGCTTAGTGTTAGTTGTGTAAATTCGGACTGGGGTGTTTTTTTCTAGGCGTGTATAAAATCTCTAACCGCCAGTTGAGAGGCTAAGCATTCCTTGCTCTGTGGTTCAGGCTCCCCCAGGAGGAGTCTTACTTGCGTGTTTTCTTTGACTGTTTTGATAGCAATTAGGAACAATTATCGAAGCGAAGGCCCGAAATGTGAATCGTTCCTTTTACTGTGATGGCTATTTCACTGCCTGCCACGACTGGAATGTGTGCTATTTGGTAAAGGTGTGTTTTTGTGTGCTGTGGAGAATTCTTACTGTTGTCTCGTCCCAGCTTCTTCAGAGCGCTGCACAGTAACTGCCTTCAGGCTCAGGTCTGGACGACTTGGTGCTTTGATATAATATCCAACATTGCATTGCACTTAGACCTCTTGAATGGCCGATCAGTTAGTACGTCATGCAAAAAAGGTTTGGTTCCATGAGCATACAAATGTCATCCTCCATATTAATCGGTAGGAATTATTATTCCTTATTCCCATAAGAGTCCAAAGTTTATTGCAGTCAGAGTGGAGGAACCGTCATTATTTTTCACCATAGTGATTCCAAAGGAATTTAAGGGAATATGGTAAGACTCCCCCAAAGATAGATGGTACACGTAGTGACTGCCATAACTAATTTTAGACCGGGCCACAGACCCACCCTGGTGGTAGAATTACAGATCAAACAAAAACCTAGGTTTTTTATACATCTCTTTTATATCCCATAATGTGGGTTAGTATGTTTCTGCATTGAACATCCAATCTACATTTATTTGCGCTGGTGACACGTCTTGCAAGTTGAGGGATTGAAAGGCATAAAGGGTATACCCTTTTCATTAGCATCCAATATTACTGGATTTAGTGTCAAATAAGTTGTGCGTTTTATGCTTACGTAGGGTGTCAATCATTTCACTAAATGCAGCCAGAAGACACTTAAAGGTCATCAGACGTTGTTCATGCTGTGGACATTTACTGCGCTTCACTTGTAAGAGTAGTTCATTTATCTCCTGGGAATCGGTTTTCTGTTCCTTCCTGTTCAAGTTGTCACGGCAATCCAATCTAGCTGATTACTAGAAGGTGGGTTTACAGCGGGCTGGATGTGTTGAGTCATCCGTTTATTACGGAGTGTGTGTTGAGTCATCCGTTTATTACAGAGTGCTCCGTTAGCTGTCCCCCATGATGCTTTACGGTTTCACTTTCCCCACGCTGTCTGGATATGGCCTCCTTTAGTCGTGTTGTTTCAGAAGAGCGGTACCCGTGTCAGAATGTGTTCACTGAGCCAGCCTCTACCCCACTGGGACACGCGATCTGCTTGGCCTTTATCCGTGAATACTGTTACACCAGTGACCTGTGCCACGGTCCATTATTAAGAGAAGAAGAAGAGAACTTTATAAGTTGCCCATGGAGCCATCTCTCTCGGCAAGTGGGCCTGAGACAAATACAGCAGATGTTCCAGATCCATTGACTGCAGAATGTTGGGGATGTACAGTGCCGTGGAGCTCCCCGTGAGACCCAGAGAGATCCGGAGGGCGATGACAGAGTGCCGGCCTTTGTTGTTCTGAGACGCTCCAAGGAGAGACACCAGGCTGAGGTAACTGCAGAACCGTGGGAGGAAGAGCTCATGCTAGATCTGGAGTCGGAGGTCTGAGTTTGAACAGCCCTCGCACACTCAGGACCTACGTCACCCCCCTCCAGAGGGCCCCTCCTCCCACCCAGGACCGCTGGGAGGTCTGTGATGTACGTGTAGGCGCTGTGAGAAGAACAGTCTCTTCTGGAGTACACCCGGAAGGAACAGGAGGAAGTGCTGCCCGAAGTTCAACTGAAGGGGATTGGGCGGTAGCTTATCTACTGAAGGTTTCCCTCCACCCTGACACGGTAATCCTCGACAAAGTCAACAAACAACTCTAAACACACCAACCACTCCAATCTTATTACTCTTACCTGTGTTATTTATTGTCCTGGGGAAGGAAGGATTTTACTTACGTAAAATGTTACTATGAAGTGACGGTTAAAGGGAATTTTAAGTGGGAGTTTGTGTGTGTGTGTGTGTGTGTGTCCCTTGTCCAGGGACTTGTCATATTCAATCCTCACTGTCAGTACTGGGGGAGGCACTAGGAGTGGGGGATGTTTGTGAATGGCAGGGTCTGGTTTTTTAATATGGTGAGTCTTAGGTCTCACATTTGCACCTGATTCATACATTATCCCTGTATTACATTGTCCTTAATGATTGTGGTAAATCTCTGCCCCACTGGGAAACCTGTCAGAAATGTGTCCTTGTCTGTAAAACTATTAACCATGTATCTGTCATTTTTATTAGAAATAAAGTAAATGAATATGCATGACTCAAATCATAAAGGAGCAAAAAAACACTAGCTTGTAATTAAAGTCAATGTCCGGTCATTTAGTTCTTGATTGTATGTGTGATGATATCTTCCTATAGAAGGATGAAATGTTTTATCTCTCTATTGTTCTGTCCTCCTAACATGTGTTCTTCCTTGCTCCTCACGCTGTGTCGTATCTTATCCCGTTGATTGACAGCAGCTCCCCCAGAGTAGATTGGATTTTAATGAGGGTCATTCAGTGTAGCGTTGATGATGGATGGCTGGAATGACATGGGAAATGCTTTTGCTGTTTGATCTAAACAACCCTCCTGTATTAGCGGAGGAAACTCCGTGTGGACTTGGCTGAGGCACACAGCTGGTAGACAACCATTGGAACAAGATGAACATAAAAAGTAACATTCTCTGAATGTTTTACCCGGAATGTAATGGGAAGTATCTGAAAACCTGGTCATTCAAAGCACTCTGGCTTTTACCAATCATTCAATCAAAGTCGGAAACAAAGGGCCTGTTAAGAATCAGTTTCTAGGTTCAGTTGTGGAGAGTCTCCCTCATGACTGCATTGCTTAGACCGTTCTCGTTAATACACAGAGCCGTCTCGGACAGGAAGGCCGGTGGAATGTGTCGATGTTCTCCTGAAGAGTGTTCGGGCCAACATTTCGGCGGTGGAGTCTTGCGATAGGTCTCCGCGTGGGTGTGTACCTGGTCTGAGTGGTACTGGGTCATCGGTCACCTGTGGTAAAAGGATGGAGGGGGAACGGGAGATGGGACTCGGTGGATTGAGACGAGGAGAGAAGGGCTTTGAGATCAGGACGGGCGACGGGAGTTTGTCTGGCTGCTCGGTCACAAGGAGTGTCATCAGGCATTCCCCAATTACTCTACTGTGTATCACCAGGCAGAGGGAATCGTGTGTCATGCGAGTCCTCTTTAAACCCACTTTCTCAGAGACACCTATGCAATTCATCTGATCTATTGTTGCGACCGGCCCATTTCCCGCCAATACGTTTGCATCAGATTGGCATCATTATCTGTGCACATGGTAATCAGATGCTTTAATGTATCCTGTTAAAGCTGGTACTCTGTGTCTGGTCGTACTCATGGTGTTGGCAGACATTCAAGCTTTGTTGTTTGGACAGTGAAGCATGAACAACACCTGCGCCTGGAATCCAGTTCCTTATCTTATTTCTCTCTTTCTCCTCTAACCCTCTTTCGTTCGTTCCTTGTCGGGTGTTGCTAGGCTGCGTCGCGTGCGATTTGTATTCCATCGCCACGGATGGGGTTTGTGGCTGCCGTGTTTGGACTCAGCCGGACCCCACTGAACCCATTGTGGCGTTCCTCCGTGTCTTCCAGGTGTTCCTGCTGCTGTGCATCGCTGACTGGATGGTGTACTCCATGTGGGGCAGTGGGAAGGACCCGGACAGTTTCTCCATCCCCTACCTGACGGCCCTGGGCGACCTCCTGGGCACCGCCCTGCTGGCTCTCAGCTTCCAGTTCCTGTGGTACATCGGTGACCAGGACAGCGACGTGGGGGACTGAGACGGACCCCTGACCGCAAGGGTGGAGGGGGTCAAGCCCCTGCCTCCACCCTACTCTGCTGCCCCCTTCTGCTTGGCTGGGTGGTGGTTCAGGCCGTTGGGCCTTGCTTAGCTATTTATTAGCCGACCGGGAGCAAATTTGAAGTTGTGGCGGGGGGGGGAATATATATATATATATATTTTCTGAGATTATTTGTCTGCATCTAGTTCATTTTTACATTCAAACAATGGCTCTGTATTTTTGCCAAATGATGCTTCTAACGGTGCATTTTATAAAGCGATTCGGCTTGTTGGTTTGCACAAAGGCACTTGTATTCGGTGGCCTCTGCAGGACTGAGAGCATGTAGTTGGTCCGGTGGCTGGGCTGACGGAAGGATGTAGTTGGTCCGGTGGCTGGGCTGACGGAAGGGACTCGTGAACCCACAGGCTTGTGCAACAGGAGGGGCAGGATTCCTTTCCAGCTCTGCAACCGGTGACCGTCGTAGTAGCTGAATCGGTCTGGAATAAACAAACGCTCTCTGTCCTGTTTGCAGATTAGATCGGCCTGCCCCTGCGCCAAAGCTTTATACAGAGTCCTGGTCCCTGCAGATGCGCTTCATGTAGACCTTCACAATGGTCGATTTTTTTCCCATTGAACGTGGGCTGTTTTTCTCTTCCCCCGATGGACTGTTGGTACGTCTTGGTTCTGCTTAATCACAGAAGGAGTGATGGAGAGGACGTGGTAACGGTGGTTGCAGTTTGTGTCTCTTAGTACGTTTATTGTTGTATTCCTTACTCTCTCTGTCCCTTGTTTAGTCCACCTCTCTTTCATGCGCTTTCTCTCCCTTGTTCTATCGCTCCATCTGTGTGTCCACGCTTGTTCTGTCTGTGTTGGTCTTCTGTCCATCATCCTGTCATTCCTCCCTCTTTCTCTGAGCAGGTCCACTCACAAACGCAGAGTAGAGAATAATCGTGGTGTCATCGTCAGGTCTTGTACCGTCATGTGGGTTTGCCCGTAGAGGGTTACACGCCAGGGCCGCTCTGTTTACACTAATGTTCACCCTGTTGACTCTCAGACGTTCATATTCCTTTGAAATGTGCCTCCGGAGATTTACTGGTTGAACAGATGTTGTTCTTTCTGATGCCATTGTATTTGTCTTTTTCTTTTGTTGATTTATTGTGTTTTTCTAAACTCTAATGATTCACAATCAAGCAAAACAACTAATGTCCTGTTTGCCAAGCTCACTTTTGACATATAAACTTTTTCATAAATAAATAATCTCCAACATTTCGTAGATGTTTCTAAGCTTTTTACCAGTGTCTTTATTATGCTTAATATTTTGCCAGAACATGCTTTGGTCTCAGGAGGCTTCGGCCAAGTGCTTGTTGTCCATCGCTGGGGTCATAAGTGTGAAAGATGGCTCATGTCAGTGGCTATGACAATATAGGGTTTGTGTGTTTCTCCCCCCTCCATTGACTCCATTGTTTTATTTGTCTACCAGCCTCCTGGGATGATATGGCGAGGGAAGGTAAGGAACAGGTTGGATATCTTGTAATCACTGTCACAACGGTATATGCGGTGCTTCCTGGTAGCCAAGAGATCACTGGACAATCATTGGGTTACAATCATGGTTACATTGGTGTGGTATGTCACCTTTCATGACCTTTGCACTTTATGAACTAAACTTTATGCCTACACACACTACCTTGCTTCTCTGTAATGGCTCGGCTCTGATTTTGAGCTGTAAACGCTTAACATCTTATAAAGTCTGTTCTTGATACCAACGTATTCCTTCATTTAGTTCTTGTCCTCTGTATTGTCGTTACCAGGTAATTAATGACCAGCGAGGCCTACGGAGACAAAAGTAACCCATGGTACAGACACACCGTTGGCCGACCGCCTCTGGCTGACGGAGAGTCGAGCATCGGGATATGTTTCCTCTATACTGTTGTGGTTGTTTCTGTCAGACTGTCCTCATTACATACTCATTGTGAAGGTACTTGATGCAGCAGATGAGAAAGTTAAAGAAATATAAATCATTTATCTTGTGTGTTAGGGTGGCCTCTGCTTTCAGAGCACCTATAGTGCTGCAACATCAGCCGGCTGTTAGAAAAATCATTTCTTTTTTTCAAATCTTTTTTTTCAGTAGAAAGCATTGTATGTGTTCTGAAAGAATGAATGCCGCTTACCATTGAAGTAACTGCCAAAATGGAGGACCAAATGAGAGATCCAAAGTATATGTTCTCCTTCACTGGTCTGGGATTATGTCATCATGGTCATGGTTAAGTATTATGTTGGATACCATAGCTATAACAGATCTCTGTGAAAAGAGGATTGTTGCAGTGGTAGAAGAAATGTATCTGGTGCATAGCAACCAAGCCCCTCATGGATTACTGCCAAGATGTGGTTGCTAGGGGCTTACTTGGATTTTAACATGGAAAGTACTACATCATTTCACAGCACCGAGGCAAGACAACTTTGTCTTGATTGGAGATGGATGTATTCACAATCTGTCTTTGGGGTGTGTGCACTTTTGATAACTCAAACAGGAGTATTCTTTTTATTTTTTCATTTTAAAGATAACCTCGGCAGCATATAACAGTTTGTCAAGATGCAGAGTGGTCCAAAACTACGCAGCAACACTAGATATTATTTTTTGCCTTCTCGTAGAAAGTAATTCATTAGGAAAAATGGACAGATTGTGAGAAGGTTATCTCGGAATGTTTAGAGAGCGAACTCACACTGTCAAGATGCGAAACGATTGCACCACTCTGGTTTATGAAATGGCCCATGTTCTTGTCCTTCCACAGGGAGGATCTCTGAGCTTCTCCGGTCTGGGTCTTTGGCTGGGGATTGTACTTCTGTTAGTGCCGTTCATGACTTGACAGGCCGGTGTTACGGTGGGGGTGCTGAACCTTGTTTCGAGTTCAGGGACCGTTTAAGTTGAGTGAGAAGTACTTTCTGCGTGTGCATGTGAAACCTAATCCAGGGGTTCTGTTGGACCCGACCAGTAGCCCCAGGGGCCCTAGTGGGCTGTTAACAGCATGTTGATGTGCTCCAGACAGGCGTCGTACCTGTAGACTGTGTTGTCTTTTGCCCTCAAGGGGAACAATCGCTCATTCACATTGTGAGCTAATACGAACCAGGTTATTAAATGTTGTCAGGGGGTGTCACAGCTCGAGTGCTTCGCGGGAGGCTCAACGGGCCCTGTGTTTTCTATGTTGTGCCTGAGTGACTCCACGAGGGGATGCTTCCTTGCTTTGGATAATACTCACTCTGGAATTGTTCAAATAATTGTATGTTTCATTCATAGCTGGATGTGCGGGTGCAACAGAACCCCTGACAGATGGGTTAGAGGGTGGGATTATCACCGGCCTATCCGGTCCCTGTTCTAAAAATACAAAATGGGCCAAAGGAGGCTCAGGAAACGGTACATCTTATTTTCCAAATATGAACATATTTACATATGAACACTTAGTAGACACAAATCAGATTTAACTGCGTGTATTTGACCACTGACTGGAGAAGAGGGTGTGAGGGATGCGTTTGACTACTGTGACTGGGGAAGAGCGAGTGAGGGATGCGTTTGACTACTGTGACTGGGGAAGAGCGAGCGAGTGAGGGATGCGTTTGACTACTGTGACTGGGGAAGAGCGAGTGAGGGATGCGTTTGACTACTGTGACTGGGGAAGAGCGAGCGAGTGAGGGATGCGTTTGACTACTGTGACTGGGGAAGAGCGAGCGAGTGAGGGATGCGTTTGACTACTGTGACTGGGGAAGAGCGAGTGAGGGATGCGCTTGACTACTGTGACTGGGGAAGAGGGAGCGAGTGAGGGATGCGTTTGACTACTGTGACTGGGGAAGAGGGAGCGAGTGAGGGATGCGTTTGACTACTGTGACTGGGGAAGAGGGAGCGAGTGAGGGA
>JACXGK010015605.1:0-10194 GCA_016801125.1 Novumbra hubbsi | reverse complement strand
AGGTATATGTGTGTGTATGTGTGTAGGTATATGTGTGTGTGCTGTCCCAGGGCAATACAGTGCTGCAACTTGTTGAGGAAATATGCACTGTCAGTTTGCAATAGAACCAATTCTCCACAGATATACATTATCCTCTGAGGATAATGTTTTAAATGTTAAGTGTGTGTGTGTGTGCGTGTTAATGTGTGTGTATATGTTTGAATGCTTGCATGAATGTGTCCCTGACTATGAAGGGAACAGCCTTCTGAATGGATCCATCCTCTTTCCTGGCTTGTTCTGTTCAGCCACGTTTGCCCGCTCCCGGTCCCTCAGGCTCAATCAGCTGGGTGACCTCATCAAACCGAGCACACACACACACACACACGCACACACACACACACACTCAGAGACTAATCCTGGTGTTTATAAGTGGAGGAATTAGTCTGGAGTTGGACTGAAAACACACCACATCAGGAGCAGTTTGGGTCTCCTCTCCCCTGCAGTGGGAGCAGCGTGGTGTGTGCGTGTGGTGTGTGCGTGTGGTGTGTGCGTGTGGTGTGTGCGTGTGGTGTGTGCGTGTGGTGTGTGCGTGTGGTGTGTGCGTGTGGTGTGTGCGTGTGGTGTGTGCGTGTGGTGTGTGCGTGTGGTGTGTGCGTGTGGTGTGTGCGTGTGGTGTGTGCGTGTGGTGTGTGCCTGTGGTGTGTGCGTGTGGTGTGTGCGTGTGGTGTGTGTGTAAGCGGCGCTGTAATTAGCCAGTGTTTTCACTGAACTTAAGGTATCTGTTCAGAAAGCCACAACATACAGGAATCCACTCTGGATTCCACTGTTGACTTTGTTATGGTCCTTTGGTGAACGACATGGTGTGTGTGTGTTGCCTATGTACCTGCAGGCTTAAGGCACCTTGTGTTGGTCAGTGACAGGACATTCAAAAGGGAAAAAAGAAAGATGGATGAAGATTGAGCATGCTGAAAGACATGTTTAACATAACACGATAATAGCAGTGATGGCGTTAGCCTGCACCTCGAGCAAAATAAACCATCTTTGACATTCTGTTTAGTCTTGCTCACAGAGATCTCTCTGCCTAAATTGTTCCCATATTTCCAGGGAATGGACGTGAGGACGGACGTATAGATCAGAATGACCACCCTAATTGTTCCTTTCCTATACAACACTAGCATTCCGCACATTCGAAAAACAAAAACCAGGGCCAGTTTAAATTCATTATCTCAGAGGATCAGGGACCAGATCTGGGAACAGTTTTCCTCCACAAGATCACGGATTTGTGATACGAGCGTGGCTCCAGCCCTGTAAAGACTCAGTCCGGCAGATGTCGTGCGGACAGATGGAAACACAGTCCTCGTCTAAAAGCGCCAGGTTCAGTGTCACTGCCGACAGAAACACGGGATGACTCCTCCCCCTCCTCCCCCTCTTCTCCCCAGTGGTGTACCAGGGGGCTAACATGACGGTGTGTTACCCCAGCTTGGAGCAGGACGCCGTGCAGAAGGACACCAACGCTGTGGCCATCATTGGAGCCGCCATCATGTACTGCTGTGTGCTCTTTGCATGGTAATATAGCTACACGACTAGCGGAGTGTCTGATGCGTGTCAAAGAGTGTTCCTGTTTAGTTTTATGAACATCCTGCTGCGACGGAAGTCAATGTACCATGTTCTTTATTTGCATAATATAAAAAGGGTTCAATGTTTTGAGATTATGTTTAATTTAAAACCATATTGGCTTGGTTATTTTATTTTACTCCGCTTGCTTATTCAAAAATGCTTTATTTTCAGTAATGAAGCTTCCTACCTAGCAGAGGTTTTCGGACCTTTCTGGATGATCAAAGTTTATCGTTATGAGTTCCAGGTAAAGTTCTGGTTTGGCCTATAGACGTAATAGGCATTAAATCAAGAATTCAAATGAAAATGTTAGCACTAAGAAACATCGGTGGCAGCATGCTTAATGGAAAATAATTGACTGAACATGGATACTGAATCATTTACTGAGTGGATAATAATACATTTAATTTATATAGCGCTTTTCTATAGACCCAAATACGCTTTACATTGGCTGCACACACTTTGTCATTAAATAGTGATTTGTGAAAAGTATTATTTCACTTTGTATTTGTGGAAAATGTGCGGCTTCTGTGTTTCATGTAAACTCTTTCCGTGTTCCCAGAAAGCCACCTGCTGTTTCTGCTGCCCAGAAGAGGAAGAAGGTTCGTTCTTGTCGGTCGTTCGCGACGGTAACACTTTATTTAAAGGGCACCTTGGGATGGATTGGTAACATGTGAATGAATTCCTAGTACCTGTATGCCGATGTAAAACATCCTTTAAAGTTGTGGCTGTTGACATCCCATACATTATGTTACCGTTCCTACGTGTGCAACAAATTCCTAGACGTAGGTACCCTTAAAAAGAAGAGTTACCAAATGATCAGGATCCTGATGAGGGTGTGATAATTAGTCGACATTTTACATTTACATTTTAGTCATTTTGCAGGCGCTCTTACCCAGACAATAAGTGCATAATAAGTACGCTTTCCTTTAAAGCCATTACTGGAGAAATCAACAGAACGGAATATCTGAGAAATGTGTAAATATAGTTCAAATGTAATGCATTTGGGGGGGGGGGGATTTGGAGGCTAGTTTAAGAAGGAGACTCGAATGTCATGACCGCAATATCCTCCCGCCTCTTCCTGGCGCCCTGTGACCAAAGACCCCAGAGCCCCGTGGTCACTTCCTGTTTGCCTTGCTGGCACTTTTCAGAGGAAGAGTTTGTGATTGACGAAGACAACAAGGGCTGCCAGAAGGTGATTCACAACGAGAGCCAGAGAGTGGCCTATAGCTACTTCTTCTTCCACTTCGTCTTCTTCCTGGCCTCGCTCTACGTCATGATGACTCTCACCAACTGGTTCAGGTCAGCACCTCACCCAACTCACACAACCACCACACAAGCGTGTCTCACCGTGTTGACGCTGACTAGAAATGAAGCCGCCGATTGAGCTACAAGTCCCTGTGCCAATTCCCCCGTATCAAAACATTTATGACAAGTGAATGAATTCTTCACAACTCAATGGCTCTTGATGGGAGGGGGGGGGCAAACGCACGAACGTCTCTTGTTAGAGCGTCGCCTCATTTCGATACATCACCTGGTCCGTTACCTGGGTGATGACCGGCAGGCACGTCACACCCGTTTGGCGCGCTGATCAACAATGCCTTCTCTGTTCCCCCGGCTTGGTCTCCAGCTACGAGTCGGCGGTGCTGGAGACCACGTTCACCCACGGCAGCTGGTCCACCTTCTGGGTGAAGATGTCGTCGTGCTGGGCCTGCGTGGTGCTCTATCTCTGGCTCCTGCTCAGCCCACTCTGCCGCTGCGGCTCGGACCCTCATCGGCCCCGCCGTTCCCGCATTAAGCGGCGCTCCGCCAACTCCTCCAGCCACGTCAGTGTCATCGTCTGACCTCTGACCTCTGGGTCGAAGCCGGCGCTCTGGGGAAGAAGAGGACCGGACACCTGACAGGGGAAGATGGACACCTACCCTCGCTCGTGGTACTCTGAGGGCGGGTGGTAGTTTGAATGATGTCCCCTTGCACCCTCCCCGTGCATGGTGGGTGAATCCCAGGGGTCAGGGGTGTTTGGTCAACGGTCAGGGTTGAGAGACTCACTCTAGTGTGGACAGAGAACTAGACTCACTAGACAATTAAGCGAGCCTGAAAATTCCTCACACAGACCACTTGACACACCGAACACAGACCAGGGGACTGGAACAGGAAAACCAGCACAGGCATCCATCCTACAGTAACTGATTAAGCTACGTTTCACGTTTGCTTCACTCGACTATACAGACACTACAATGGACTGCAGTCAGTGGTTTGGGAAAAGGCTAACAAATTGCCAAAGGGAAGAAAAAAGATCTCTCAGAGAGCTCTCAACTTGTGGATGACGGGAGCTGTAGCAAACTCTCCAATTGTTTTCTTTTTATTATAATAGGCCCGCCTATGGTTTTGAAATGACAACCAATGACAGATTTGGCAGTAGACGTGGTTTTCAGTAGGATACATTTTCAGTAGGATACATTCACGCAGTCTGTGGTCTCTCCACGACAGGATCCATACAATTTTGGAAACATTTCTGTGAAAGGTTCATTGAACGTTTCCCAGTAGGCTGACGGTCTATTCTAACACTTGGGAATGCTTCGGCCCCACCGTTAGTTTTACATGAATGTTTTGCACACGGGTGTGCCACCTTTTTCTTGTTTTACAATGTTTGCTTCAATTTGGAGCTAATGGCAAATACTCAACAAAATTCTAGATAACACCTCCGTATAACAATTTGTTACTCGTTTCATGCACGCATGGGCCTCTGTAATGCCTCACAGTAAGGCATACAATGTTTTACAGTATGAATAAATTGGCTTATATGCAATGCATTATATCTGTTAGTGTTACCAAATACTCAAATAATTAATAATTTATTCTGCAATCGTGGGGGTGTTTTTTCACTACTAAAGAGGTTTTTAAATAATTTTTTACATTTGTTTCGGCAGTAAATGTTTTTTTATGAAAAGCCCTAGTTACAAGACTCTACATGTTTGGTTTGAAGTGACTTTCTATGATCTAGGATGTATTCGCTATGAACCAAATGTAAAGGAAAATAGGCTGAAAAGGCGAGACCTAAATAAATGTCCAATAGGAAACGCTTGTTTTCTGTTGCAAAATGTTTGCTATAGAATGCACTAATGACCTCAAACTTACTTGAAGAACAATTGGAGATCCAGTTCCTGTGAAGACTTCATGGTTTATGACCAGTAATTTGACTCTGTAAAACCTTTATTTGTACAATACTACATTTAATTTCTTTATTAGTACATTTTTGTGTTACTCGGATAGCAGATTTTTATTGTAAATGCATTTTTTTTATGAAAGTCAACCTTTGTTGATTAAAGTGTTATTTTGTTTTTGTGTGACCCTTTAGTGTAAAGGTTGTTTTCTGAGCCGGACAAAATCTTTTAAAATGAAGGCCTGATTAACTAATAAGGGGCACATTTGTATTCTTAGTTTTCAAAATGTTTTAGTCAGTAACTTTCTAAATGTCATGGGTAAGTCAACAATAATCTGGCATAGTAAGATGTAGTGTCTGTGGTGTTGCAGAAAGCAATCTGTTGGCATTTTATAAAAACAAATTAAATAACTTGTTACAAAATTCTAATTACATATTTTTCTTATACTTGTAGCTACTCGGCTACGCCAATATAAAATACTGTGTAATCCATATTTTCAGTTTAACACTACTATTCATGTAAGACCACGAGGGCAAAACAGAAATAAGGGCTTCACTCAATCAAACCTTCATTGCAGTATTTATGCAGATTTGTTTTTTTTAAATGGTCAAAGAAATTCACAGCCAGGTCTTGGGAATTGTATAGAAAACCAACAACTTCCACCAGGTTACTCCTCCATGGAGGATGGATGTGGTCACAACAGAAATACTGTAAAGAAAGACACTGAGTAAACATTGCTTTGGCAGGTTTGAATGAATCCTGCTCCAAAGGAACCTGATTTTCATTTTCATATTCATGGTAACACTGACATTAACTGGCTCCGATATTGGTTTAGTTTAACACTTGCTAGTGGCGTGTATCAATGGTTGAACAGTTTCAAACACTGTGTTATAAAACACAAAATAATAAAAACCAAATCCACATTATAACATTTAAATACAATGTTACCACAGCACTAAAAGAGCATATTAAAGTCAACTGTTACAATAAACACATGTAACAACACGGATAAATGCATCAATAGATCATAAAAAATACAATATATTAAGAAGCAAACAAAAATAAATGTTGTGATTTTTAGTTATTATTTTACCACATAAATAAAACATGGAAAGATTTGCTGTTTTCATATATCTTCGGTATAAGAAGTAGGTAAAGTAACAAAATTAAAGGCACACATTTATTTTGACCCAATACTGACGGACCTGCCAATAGGAATCGAGACTGATAGTAAACGTTCGTTATCCGGTTAGAACAAGCAACACAAAACACAAACATTTGGCAACTGGAGTGAATATATTCTTCTCTTTGGTATCTAAAGTTTAAAGGTGGGTAGTAATGTCCACCTAAAGTGCTATACTTAGTGAACTGGTCAGCTTCTACACTGCTCTTGAAGAGAGTTTGGCTTAGTCATCACAGTGAGGGAAAGAACTACTGGGTCCTCCTGAGTGTTGTCGCCTCAAACGGTTCGACTAGGGTTTGCCTATACCATTTTCCGTTACGCCATTTTGAAATTGCAGCGGTTCTCTGTGTCTCTTCAAGGGCCAGAGGCAGAAGGAGTTTGATGTGGAATGTCTCACACACACACACACGCGCAGTGCAGTTTTTGTCTGAGTTGCCATTAAAAGGCTCCAGGTCAGTGTTTACGAGTCTTCAGAGTGAAAGTGGGTGTGTGTGTGCATCAGTGACATGTGATGAGAGCAGTAACCAGGAAGTTCCCACCGTCCTCCCTACTTCCCACGGCGCGTATCTACACGTCCGTCTCTAAGAATAGCTGCTCCTCAGTTCAGCGGGAGGCCTGGGCCCCGTGTTACTACACAGGTCCTCCAGGGGGCGCAGCAGAGCATCCTCTCGGGGTTTATAGGGCACGGCGTAGCTGTCCTCCTCCAGGAGTATCCGGTTCAGCGTCTGCTCGTAGTTGATGTGACGGCGGACCATTAGCACGTACTGGCGCCCCTCCTCCAGGGGGGGGCAGTCACACACGTTGGGGAGCCACAGGAACTCGCGGTGCTCCAAGCGGAAGCGGTTGCGGTAGGTGTGAATGATCTGCACGTCGTAGCGCGTCTCCTCGCCGCGGTACAGCTTGCCCATGACCTTGGCCCGAAACACTAGCAGCCCACCACATTCAAAATGGAAACAGTTGACTGAAGCCCAACATGTACAATAGGATCTTCTAACTGTGCCTAAGTGTACTGTATTCGCCTTAACAATATCTGCCTTGATAAAGCTGGTTTCCAGGCTTGTTTCCCCCAAGCCCAGATAGATTATCCAACAAATTTAGAAGAGCATTTCTCATTTACATAATTACACCTTAACTACACCTCGTTCTAAATATCTACTGGTGATCAGAATCATCTGGAAAGGTATTGTTAAGGAAGCGTCAACCTCTGATTCCAGGTACAGACTTACCGAAGTCTTTCTTGCAATACTGCCTCTGGCGCTCCCCTCGACCCCGAGCACGCCTACATTTCCCACAATGCTCTAAGGAAGGAGCAGAGCGGCAGTTCATTAGAACACAGATTGCTCATTACCCTGACACAGACGGGTTTGTGACAGCAGGTAGGAGACTGGAGGACATTAGAATGAGGCATAGCAGAGTGGGGGAAGGAGGAGAGACTGAATTATTGACTTTTAAAAAAATGGTGGATGGGTGAAGTGAAGTGGGGGTGAGATGGGGGTTTCTGAGGCGGTGAGGCAGAGCAAACCTCCTCGGGGGGGCTGGGGGAGTCGGTTTCCTCTGGTCTCATCCCTCTCCAGGCGGGGCAGGACAGGTGGACGCTGAGGCGTTTGAGGCAGCTGGGGAGCCGGGTGGGGAGGGGGTTTGACAGGCCCTCCACCTGGACAGGGCCAGAGAATGAGAGATACATTACTGACTATTAAAGTTCCGAGGGACAAAGTTAGGGACAGCTTTTAAAACTGGAAGGGATTGCATGGATTAAGGTAAACTAGCCACTTCCATCTAAATGTTGCTATCAGGACCCCACCCCCCTTCTTGTAAATTACATGACCAAAAAGACTAAACCTTTATTTCGTTTTCTGCCTTGTATCCTTTTGTTCCAATTGACATTTATAGCTAAGTTTGATTTTAATAAAAAACAATCAATATCATTAATAGCCTTAACTGCTCTAAAGAGCCACAATCTAAGAGCTTATTATCTCTAATGTCAATCTCATAGTCTACTAAATGCCAGAATATATTTTAGTTGTTCTTCGCTTTTATCACACTGACTGTGTGACCCTTGAGGAGGTCTCAACCCCCGAGTTGGGAAACACGATGCTCTGGTCAAGCCACCACCAGCACCAAATCAACACATAACCTGTCAAGTGTATAAACAATGCCACAGCTTTTTAAGCATTGGATAACAACTCTACTGGACACATCTCAACTGTCATAGTACAGAACACACAGTGGGTAGTAAGTTCAGGAGCGCTAACATTAAGATAAGAGGGGAACGGTTAATTCCCAGAGCTACATTCCTTAGCTATCTGTAATCACCAGCCAGTTACAGATGAAAGTACAGCAGGTCAGCAGAGTTTGGGATCAAAGTCTACGCCTGCAGTTATTTACAATAAATACCTTATTTGTTATTGAATGTTGGTTCTATTCTAACCGGTGCCAATTTCATAGATATACAAAACTATTTATCAACTTACGTCTCGAGTTTATGGTTCATAATTTCCCCCATTAATATAAACATGTCCGGATGATAGTTTTTCTGTGCATTAGCAAGGCTGGGAGTGATTCTTGTTTGTCAAAACAATAAAATCTTGTTGTAAACCTTGATGTCATGAATGTCATCCGCCTCCATATGCTCTGTGCTGCTTGACTAACATGTATTGAATTGTAGTCACGCAGGGCATGAATAAATCAATTTACCACTAGTGACTTATGCTTAGAATATGCTAGTAACAGTGTCTATTTTGGTGAATCAACACACGACCCAGCATTGCATTGCATACGTATTATTTGACTTTTTACAAGTTAAATATGGTATTTGGTGAACTATACTTTTATTGCTGTAATGCATTAAGTATTCATTTAACTCAATTTAAATGTGTTAACCTGGGCCTTTATTGATGGTCTTATTCCAGTTAGGCCTTGTGATGACAGTGGGAGGCCTAGTTGTAGTGATGATGGGGGGATCCCAGGGGAGGTAGCTGGAGGTGTGGGGATTGTGACGTAGCGGACTCCTTCCATGGTACAGGGCGTAGCGGTTATGTGGGAGCCAATACTCATACTCTATCCCTGAGTTCCTGTCTGTCGCCAACACCTACAGACACATCAACAGACAGTGATGTTAGAATGAATTATGTAGCCTGCACGTAATAGTATCTTCCTTATGTATTTTCAAACAAGTCGTTTTATTTACTAGTACTGAATGTTTAAGCAACAAAGTCTGAGGAGTTGTTCTATTTTCAAGCCTGGAGCCATGTGGATAATAAACCACAGATGAAACATTCCAATTGGGCCATTATTGGAAAGAAAAAGACAATACTAGACCAGACTGCAGACTGACCATGACATGCAGATCCTCCTTGGTGGGTCCGGAGACCTCAAAGCTTTCCCAGGTGTCCGCAGACCGTTTATACAAGAGCTTGGTACCTGCTATGCTGTACTCTCCAGGAACACTGATCTTCCAGTTCCCATTGATGACGAACTGGGAACGACCATTCTGGAGAGCTAGACAGAAAAGAGAAGAAATGAATCCAAGGAATGTACACACTATGGGAATGTTGTAGATGCCTGATGCTAATTGGTGAAGTACAATGAAAATTGTCAACAGTATACAGTTGATATTTGAGTTTAAGGTTGCTTCTGTTCAAATGTAATTCATTCTGGAAATAAACTGATTGAGAAAAGTGGGAAACGGGTGTTGGAATTGCAGTTTACATGAAAAATGGACTAATTTAAAATAGAAAAACTACAACCATGCATTTTGTCTTGCCAAACAAAGTAACATGACAAGGACCTAAATCGAGACTTGGAATGTTGGAGGAGGTTTGGACGAAAGCACATTACAACGTGACCTTGAGAGATAAAGAACATGTCAAGCTGACCAGTGAAAAGCTTATCTTGGCCAACTCGGTAGGACCAGGCCCAAATGAAACCCTTAGCAATAATACATTAGTGGGTTCTAATAAGGAAGAAATCTCTTTTTGGGAGAAAATCCTCCAAACAAATCAGAGCAAAGTACTTCCAACTGCTTGCCAGAACCCCTGTTTCCCCCAAACTGTTCCTCCCCCCCATATCTTACCCAGAGAGTTCCATCTCTTACCCAGGTAGTTCCATATCTTACCTAGGTAGTTCCATATCTTACCCAGAGAGTTCCATCTCTTACCCAGGTAGTTCCATATCTTACCTAGGTAGTTCCATATCTTACCCAGAGAGTTCCATATCTTACCCAGGTAGTTCCATATCTTACCCAGATAGTTCCAT
>JACXGK010015604.1:0-10207 GCA_016801125.1 Novumbra hubbsi | reverse complement strand
CGGTTTCCTATTTTCTGTTGCAGCCGTTCTCTGTACAATTCTGTAAAGGTCTCTCGACATGAAGGAGCTGAAATTCATTTCTCCCCGAGTGGTGACCTGGCACCCTCAGGGTTCTGTACAGTATGGAGAAGCGTACAGTAGACCGGCAGGAGATTTTAAAAGGACAAAAGATCCCCCCTGCAGCCCAGGTCTCTGGAAGCCGTCACGAGCCTCTTCACCATTTATGAAGTAGGCTTTTCTGTGGAGGTGAATTAGGACTCCACAGTACACCAACTTAAGTCACTCTGGATATGTGAACCTGCAAAATTCAAATGTGGAACACCTTCCTCTCAGTCTTCTACATAATAAAACCTACAATGTCCCTTGCGTTCAAGCCATGTTGTTAAAACATTAGGTATATTATTGTCCGCATAACTGATGCATAAAGTATAAAATTGTTTATGATTGCAACTCTGCCCAGCTCAGCCAATCAAATACAAAAAAATTATTCCCTATCAAACATTACCCAATCTGAAGCTATGCTAGCGTTTCTAGTTAGTTATAACTAGCTAGTTAGAAGGTTCGACCGGCCAAGCTGACAAATCTGTCATTTTGTATCTGAGAATAGCGGTTAACTCACACCAGTAATTCGTAATGACTACAATGTAAACCAGATAGATAAGTAGGGCTACATGACGAAAAAATATAACATTCTTAAGCATTCAACAATTCTGTTTCAACACACACACAAAAAACCCCACCCAGACCGATCAAGGAACAGCTGTAGCTACAGTGCAGCATGTAAGAACCCCTGGCTGCCGTTGAGTCAGCAAGCAGAAACCAGGGGGAAGAAGAGCCGTGTTAACAATGTCTCACTGAGAGGACAGGAACAGAGTGGCACTCTGGAACTGGGACAAAGACAAAACGATCTGCTCAGCTCCTGCGGCTCCCCCGTCCCTGGGGTTGGGTCCGGCTCCCCCTTCCCTGGGGTTGGGTCCGGCTCCCCCTCCGCGGTGTGTCCCCCTGCTGCCTGCTGCCACACGGAACCGACAACCCTCTCCGCTCCCAGGCATCAAACAGCAGTTTATCCTTTCTAAACGAACAACTGTCATCTCCCGCACTCACTCATTGTTGCTTAATGCGTTTATGTTTATGTAAAGTCTCGGAAATTAATATTTCATGTTTGTGTGCCTTCGCACATTGCCTCCACCCCCCCCCCCCCTTTCCTCTCGAACTGCAAAATCAATAAAGGTCTGTTTTCAGCAGGCGAATCAAAGACAGCGGAATGTCAGTCAGTCTACCAGGAGAGTGTTCATACCCAGAAGACCGAAGACAGTTGATTCCGCTGCTTGCAGAGTTCTTAAAATCACCATTTAGAGGAGAAAGATTACAAACACTTTTTAATGAGGGGGAGGGACTCAGAGACTTTCTATTCCATTTCAGAACACAATTAGAATGAGCTTGTTTTAGTGACAAGCTCAAATGCTGAAAGGGTGTCTTGGTTTGTCGGGAGAAGGGACATGATGTTGGTTTAAAAACTGTCTGCATTTACATTTTCAGAAAAACACCTAAATGATCACAGGTGACAATCGCAGCACACAAAATAACAAACAAACATTTAAATAAATAATTGCGTGTGCGACATAGGACGCTATTGCGCTAGCCTCTCATCCGGCATGCTGCAGCAGTAATGGGTTCTGTCAGACTAATTAGCTATTATAGTGTGAGGGTGGCTAACGAGATGCGAGCCGGCATCACATAGAGGCCCTGCTCTACAGGTGATAACCCTATTTGGCAGTGACATTGTTTTACTGTAAAGTCATACAGACGATGAGCAGATCAAAGGGACTGACTCCCCCAATGGGTCCAATTAACAATAGCATTTCAGACGAAGCGAGGAAGAAAGAGCGAGGGCCTGAGACGGAAAGGGAGGGAGAGCAAAAGATTGGAGAAAGGATAGTAAAACTGGGAAGACAGGGTGGGAGAGAGAGAGAGCAGTGGGAGAGAGTGGGACAATGCGAAAGAAAGACAGAGGGAGACTCCAAGTCGGGAAAAGCAAGGGGAAGAGAGCGAAAACGGTTGAGTTATGACGTTCATAATCTATGCAGAGGCCTTCCCCATACATGGCGTTTCCCCATAGCTGTGATCTTTCCAATTTACATCAAGGAAAGATGTCCCTGGATGGCAGGCGCTGGTCCGAGGAGCGGCAGGCACAGGGGCTCATTATGCCGCGGCCCAGCCTCCCCATAACAAGGACTGGAGTGGCTGGCGCAAAGAGCATGGGGTCAAAGGTCCGACCAGAACAGATCTCCATTTACCTCAGCAGCTGGAGATGATCATTAGCAGGTGCAGTGGTGATCACTGTCTCCCGGTGAAAGATGAGACTAACTAGTGGAGATGGGAGAGTCATTGAATCACGGTGTCGGCCACGAGCCCGAGTGGTTCCACAACACACTGTCATGTAACATCAATCTAATGTCTGATTGAGTCGGAGATCCTCTCCCAGCGGAGAGGGCAAATATGTACAGGCTGACATATCACAACTGTGAGAAAACACAGATATGTTATACAAAGCACAATTATTGGTTTTAGCAGCGAGCTGAAAATCGATTGATTTAAGAAAATTATTGAAATAATCCTTAAACCCATAATGGCTGACCACAATAAAAGTGTACAGTCATCTGGAAGAAGGACACCCCCTCAAAAAGTGTCTTCTTATATATACACATTTGGACAAACACATTTCATCCCAACAATAAATGAGAATGCTTTTTATCAGAAGCATTTGCTTATGATCAAGATTACAAAAATGCATATTTTCAAAGTTAATAATAAAATCAGCAAATTGTTCTTAATGTCAAAATGTAAAACTAATTGCAGAAGTATTCATCCACATTAATATGATGCATCTGAATTAGTTGAAATGAGTCCACCGATGCTATAAAGGTGTTTTACATAATGGTAAAAAAAAAGTCCCAAAGTTGGTTCATAAAATTCCTAAGAAAATCTACATCATGAACACAAAAGGATTAAAAGAAAATCCAAATGTCCAAGCCATTAAATATACCTCAGAGCACGTCCATTATTAAGAAGGATGTGGGGGACACCGACACCAAATGGAAGAAGATTCCATGTGATGAGATCCAAATAGAGGTAAGCGCTATGTGTGGGGCTAGCTTAACACCGCACATCATTCAGGTGGCAGTATCACGCCATGGGGACGATTATGGACATTATGCACCGAATAAACATTCTCTGATACAATATGGAATGCAAGGTTGCCCCAATGAGGTCAAGTTGGCCCTGAGGCTGCAAACCAAACCCACAATATAACCGTCCCCATGCTTTAGGGTGGGTATGCGGTTCCCCTCTTTAAAGGCATTGTTTCATTATCGTCAAACAATCTGTCTTTGGACTCATCCGTCCAAAGCATATTTTCCATTGGGGAAAAGTCAGTTGTGTCTTGATGAGCATTTCCAGAGAGCAGAGGCTTCTTTTTTCTGACCTCCAATGTATGCCAAGTTCGTGGAGTCTCCAACAATTGACCCATGCACTTTGACATTGATTGCGGCAAAAAAGGCATGTTAATCCATTGATGTTACCTTGGGGCTTTTAAGATGCTTACATGAGAATCTTCTGGTCAGTTCTTGGCCTGCATTTGTTTGGACAACCTGCCCTTTGAAGATTGCCAATGGTTGGGATTTTTCTCCGTTTGTATATATACGTCTGACAGTGGCATGATGTACTTGAAATTGATTTGTAACCCCTCCTAGACTCTTGGGCATCAAACAGTCTTTCTTCCAAGGGCCTTGGATAGGTTTTTTGATCTTGATGATGTACTACCACACACCAATATGGTTAAGACCACCCCATACCAAGCATCTAATTGTTATGGATGGTTGGACCCTCATAAGTTACTTTTCATAGATTTTTCAATCATTTGGATCTGTCTAGATGCACCTTTTAAAAATGTTTTTATGTGATTGCAGTGGTTTCACATAAGATTATTGCAATTCTGTTCATTTCAGTTGCAAAAATGATTTCAAGGTAAAACATTTTGGTTTAATTGGGTAACCTTTATCAACAAATGTAAAACAAAAATAAAAAATGTACCTGGGGGTGTACTTTTTCACATGACAGTTTACAAGTTACACAAGGATCAGATTTGTTGTATGCTGTCTGGGACTAGGAATTGGCACACCTCTGAGTATAATAGGCCATACATGTAACATTCAAGTCAACATTTAGCATAACCTCAACCAAACTTTGAAAATACTTCAATCTATTTAAAATGATAGATTATTTCAAACGCTGAGGGGTACATGCCTGTTCTATCCATGCTGTCCTATGAACAAAAATAAAATGCTCGATCCTGAGAATTAGATGTTCAATGTTAAACTAAACCTCCATACTTTTCATGTATTTTAAATGATAATGACAGCAAGACAACCCCCAAAAATGTAATGGTTTTGCAGGTGGTAGCCACAGACAGTTGCTGTCTCCTTATCCTTCCTGACTGATTCTTCTCTAGTTTTGCATTTTGATAGTGTCCTTGTCACTACTGTTAACATGAGGCAGTACCTGCAGCCCATTCAGGTAGCATAGGTAGCCCATCTCCTCCAGGATGGCACATCCATACACGCTGTCACAAGAAGGTTTCAATGTCTCCCAGTACAGTCTCAAGAGTTTGGAGGAGATACGAGGAGATGGGCCAATACAAGAGGAAAGCTGGACAGGGCCGTAGAAAGGCATCAACCCAGCAGCAGGACCAGTATCTGCTCATTTGTGTCAGGAAAAATAGAAGGAGCAGTGCCAGAGCCTTACGAAGTTACCTCCAGCGGACAAATTGGTGTGCATGTTTCTGACCAAGCAATCAGAGACACTCCATGAGATTAGCATGAGGCTAACAGCCCAGCTACGGCAGCTCGATTGGCATTTGCCAGAGAACAATAGAATTAGGAGGTCTGCCATTGGTGCACCGTTCTCCTCACAGATAAGCTATCAAGACCCAATGTGTGACCGTCCCTACCTTATTCTAAGCAGTGTATATACAAATACATTTTATAGCACAGGTCAGCCAATCTGAAATGTTTTTGTGCCACAGACCGTCAAATTACACTTTAAATTTCTTGTACGCTAACACCACAATTCATTGTTTGACATAACTAAATCATGGTCTATCAAGCAATGTAATTTTCCATGTCGTTATGTCTGAAACACATTGAATAAGTACTTTATCAAAAGGGAAACTGAGAAAACCAAACCTCACTGAAAATAGTGTGATTAAAGACCACATATTAACAGGTACCATGTCCTTATCAATTCCATACTGAGACACTTATTAAGGTCTTGTGTAACATGCTCTTTATCAACGATGACTTTATTAAAGCCAACAGCGAGGTTTAAAAAGGCTTGGTCAGTAACATATCATTTTTAATGTTTCAATAAAGAAAAAAATACTCCGGTTCTAACTAATTAGCAGTCGATACGTGTCTCATTAAGAGTTATCACATGTATGGTAACATCACACGAGAAATGAAACGAGGCTGACTTTCACGGCCATAACGAGCACCAGAGGACCCAGCAGAGCCGATGGGAATGAAGATGCTTGGGCCGGTCCTGCATCTCACAGCACAGCACAGACCATCCCTTTTTACACTGGCAAAGGAAAGAGACACTGTCATGAGCACCAGAGGACCCAGCAGAGCCGTTGGGAATGAAGATGCTTGGGCCGGTCCTGCATCTCACAGCACAACACAGACCATCCCTTTTTACACTGGCAAAGGAAAGAGACACTGTCATGAGCACCAGAGGACCCAGCAGAGCCGTTGGGAATGAAGATGCTTGGGCCGGTCCTGCATCTCACAGCACAACACAGACCATCCCTTTTTACACTGGCAAAGGAAAGAGACACTGTCATGGGTGTTTCAGCACTAGATAGGGGAGGATTGTACATACACTGTATGCTTCTTTATCGAAAGCCAATAACATTTTGACATGGTGAATGTCTGTAGAGTAAAGGCAAGAAAAAGGTGAGTGTTAATTGCCAATGTATAATTAGGCATTGCAATGACTGCTCCAAGCATGGATAAAAAGAGCAAAACCCCAGCAGCAATGACCAAAAATAATCAATATAACTACAAAATTAGCACTCGTGCATATAAAAATGACCCTGACACTGTTGCTGTGGTGGAAAGTTGGAGTTTTCCATTCTCACAAAAAAATATGTTTTGTTAGGATCCTGTCCAGGGAAAGAAAGCCGTGGGGACGCAATTAAAGAACTACAAAGAAAAAAGAAATATGAAAATCGAGCGTTTTCTTTTGATGTGCTGGAGCCAGAATTGTACACATATACTCATGCAGAAATATGAGCGCGCGGACAATTATTTGTGCGCATGTATACGTGTATATTTCAGGCACACACAAAACGCACCACGCTAAAATTTCAAACTTTAAACTAAAAACAAAATGTCTGACACAAATGACTCAATATAAAACTATCCATACCCTTAGGCTCCTGAAGTATTTAAATAACAATTTCTAGAGTATAAAATGATCCATCCATCAATCAAATTCAAGAACAACATGCTCAGTTTGGAAAAGAAGAAGAATATGACGACTGGGTTTTAGGTTGGATACCCACATGAAACTGTATGCGCTAACTACTTTAAGATGCTCTGGTTAACAGTGTCTGTTAACACTGCCACTTTCACATGTCGCCTCACTAAGCAGGATGGAAATGGTTTCAATTGGGATTTCAGTTATTTCTGCATTGTTGAATAATCTTCACAAAACATTGCATAATGTCCAAATTAAATACAATTCTACAAAGTAAAAGAGTAGAATTTTAAGCACAGGAATCAGATTAAGGGCTGTTACTGGTTGACGGTTAACAACAACCAAAAAGACATTAGATTTACCTTTAAGCACCTTGAAGTTTAAAACAAGGCTATAGATAGCATTCATCACCCCAGGCTCAAAGACATCGTTAATAGTCCAGAATCAATTACAGGACAGGAGGGAAGTCATTGTAAGACGTCATCTTACTTCAATTGTTGTGACGGGTTTTAACTAAGATCGGTTCGTCAACTTTTTCGTAAACTACCACTAATACAAACAATTAAAATCCCAGAACATTCAGTAAAACAATAAGACACATTAGAAGGGAATGCATGTTTGGCATGAATGCCAAGCCTTATGCTTTGGACTAATCATGCCTGACACATTTCCAGGCATGGTGGGGGCAGCATCCGGTTATACTTGACGACAACAAAGACTAGTGGGTATTTTGTTCCAGGTTAAAAAGAAATATATATCCTGCACTGCCCCACCTGCTGTTCAGATGCGGAGCTAAAAGTCTGACAGGGACACAAACAAAGACTGTTACCTGCAATCCATATGAGCAGGATTATAGATCCAACACTATTTTACTACCTGCAGTGCAATAAGCACATCAAACAGATAATGTGTGTCTATGCCTTTGTGTGTGTTCATCTGGAATAATAGGCATATAGCTCATGGCGGATGCTGCACCCTGGAATGGGCTTACTTTGTCAGGCTGACCCTGTATAGCAGGCTCCAGGATGAGCTGGGAGTTTTGCATACATAATTAAACATATCTAAATGTCATCTTTACTTCAAACGCTAACACACTGGTCTCTGGCGCGTCCCGGGTCTGGCTTCTAATACAGAATAGACCTGAACACTGACACAGAGATATTAAGCGCGAGAACACCCACAGAGAGAGAACATTCCCAAAACTCCAAGACCCAATTAAACAAGCGGTGTTAGTGGCCCGATACCAATCGAAACATGATATGAATGGTCACCATCATCAGATGGTAATCAAAAGCCATTACCTGGTGTTAACCTTCCTTTATCACATTAGGCGTCATTAATAAGAAGAGAACAAGCCAGAAGGGAAAAGCAAAATACCGAACTGCTTTTCATGTACAAGCCAATCACAGTGGAATATTACGTACCTTATAATCGGGGCTGGAGCTATTTCACAGCGGAAATGAGTGAGGTGAAACCCACCTGGCCTGACTCGCTATGCAGTACAGACCAGCTGTGGCTGACGCATATTGAGGACAAAGCAGAACAGGTAAGTAAGCAAAATCTTTCTCCTGATTTAAATCAGCTTGGTGTTTTGAGTAATGATCATTCACTGTCTGCAGCACTCCAATGACTATAAGTGAGACACGAGACTACATTCCTCTGTATGTACCATATGTCAACATTTATTTTGTTTCTGTGTGTGTACGTGTTTCTGCATTTGTGTGTGTATATATATATGTGTATATATCTGTGTGTGTGGGGGGGGGGGGTTCTATCCTAACTATATTATGGAGACAAAAAGTTCTGTAAATAACTAAAAACTTTTTAATGGTCTACATTCTGAAAATACACTTTTTTTGTTTACGTGATATGTGTAGGGAAAAAGTTAAACATTGGGGTAGGGTTAAAATTTGGGTTAGGCATTACCGGTTAGGCATAGAGATTAGGATTAGGTCAAATTCTGATATAAATATTAATGAGGTTAGATTGAGGTTAAGGTTTAGGATTAGTAAAAGTAAAAGAAAAATTAAGGACAGTTAACTTTGGTGTCCCCATTTACATAGCTAAGTAAACATGAGTATGTGTCTGTGTGTGTGTGTGTTGCTGTATTGGCTGCTGATGATGTTGTTTTCTATGAACGTTGGAAGCTGAACTCCCAATTAAAGCTGTGTTGTTTGATTAACTGTGCCAGGTAATCTCTGGAGACACACACACACACACACACTTTCATTGCTTCATATGTTAACTTACAACCACATTCTTAAAATACAACAAGTAGGTGTGCACTGGGTAAATTCCCCTCCTTGATTGGGAACACAGAAGATCAAATATAGGAAGGGTAGAAAAGTAGGAAACAGCGTGTCAACAAAGCAGCAAGCGGAGACAGAGAACAGAGGGAATTACACTGCCATCTGAAAGAGGTGCGTCTGAAAATAAAGACATTCTCACATACTGTATTTTACTTTGAATGTGTAAAACACACAAAAAGAATAATAATTTTTTTTTTAAATCCTCCAGTCATAGGTTTTGATATTAAGTCTACAGGATCAAATAAATGTGGGATTCAGTCACACATTGTTTGTTTTCAGAATTAATGGCTGCCTAATTTGCTATTCTTGGATAGTTTTAATGACTAGCAGAGTAAACAAGCGCACTACACCACAACCCAATTATAACTGGATCAGGAAAACACTTGTGTGGGAGAAGTCTGCAAAATAATTCAAAAACACAATGAAAGAAAGAAAGAATAAAATCACCTTGATCTTTAGTGAAAGCACAGTGGTTCATATTGCACATTCTTTATTCTGTAGAATTTTGGTGCGTTTGAATAAAGATCTCAGCAACCTGGATTAGTAGCAAAGCCTTCAGGAACTTTCCGGAGTTGAAGAACTTCCCCCTTCTTAGAGCAGTACCACAAGTAAACGTAATACATCACAATGAGCAATTAGTGTAAAAAAACGAAGAAAAGAAAAACAAAGCAATATTTAAAAATGTAAAAGCATTACATATATTATACAGTTAAAAAATATATTACAAGTGAACATAATCTAATGATTTCCTTAAATGTTGTGCTCAATAGCCTATCATATTATTAAAAGAATTATAATAAAGTGCATGGTATATCTATGCACGTTCAATACTCAACAAAATATGTTGCATATTCAGAGTAGTAATTTGTCTGTTGTAATTTTTTTTTTTTTTCTTTAAACAAATTAGTAAAATGATGTTTCATTAAAACATTATTTAATTAAAAGGAATTTACCTAGAAAAGAGACAATAGCTATTTCTAGAAAATGCCTTTACAACTGGCAAAAGCCACAGTAAATCATTGTGAAATACTACACAAACACTACGTTACCAAAGAGAACATTCCAGTGCGTTTAACAATAAACATTATGAACAAAAACACTTATTAACACAGGACTTTTAAATCTGTCACATCTGATGTTTCCAATAAAAACACACATTGGAAATAATTTGAAGAAGATTCCACACATCCTTTTCTTCCGGACTTTTTCCCCACCCTTATTCCCTCTATTTAGAAAACATGTTGGCGTTTCGGCCAAGCGGAAGCGCTACTGGCATGGTAGCATTTGAAATAGTCAATAAATCTAAAATATTATGTGCGAAATTGTGGGGAAAAGACCATTAAGGTGGAGGGGGGGGGGGG
>JACXGK010015603.1:0-10207 GCA_016801125.1 Novumbra hubbsi | reverse complement strand
TGACGCCTGGTCGCGTCAGTCACCACGGAGTGACGCCTGGTCGCGTCAGTCACCACGGAGTGACGCCTGGTCGCGTCAGTCACCACGGAGTGACGCCTGGTCGCGTCAGTCACCACGGAGTGACGCCTGGTCGCGTCAGTCACCACGGAGTGACGCCTGGTCGCGTCAGTCACCACGGAGTGACGCCTGGTCGCGTCAGGTAGCACGGAGTGACGCCTGGTCGCGTCAGGTACCACGGAGTGACGCCTGGTTGCGTCAGTCGCCACGGAGTTCCAAACTGCCTCTGGAAGTGACATCAGCACAAGAACTGTGCATTAGGGACTTCAAAATGGGTTTCCATGACCAAGCAGCTGTACACAAGTCTCACATCAACATGCGCAGTGCCAAACATCAACTAGAGTGTCTTAAGTCATACCGCCACTGGACTCTGGAGCAGTGGAAACGTGTTCTCTGGAGGGATGGATCACGCTTCACTATCTGACAGTCTGATGGACGAATCTGAGGGTGGCGGATGCCAGCTGAGTGCTCCTGTTTCAGCAGGCCGGGGCCCCAGTGCACAAGGCAGGGTCCCCCACCAAGACATGGTTTCCATGAGGTGGGTTTGGAGGAACTGGGGTGGCTTGCATAAAACCCGGACCACAAGCCCGAAGAACACCTGGGACGACCCGGAACATCAGCACCTGACCTCACTAATGCTCTTCTGGCTCAATAGGCACAAATCCCCTCACACACACTGCAAAGTGTTGTAGAAAGGGCATGGGATACATTCACCCTTTACAAGCAGTCGCCCTTAAATTGTTGTTAAATGGGACTGATCAACATCACCCTTAACAAAAACCCCACTGTAATATCTGCTAGAGAGAAAGGAGATGTATATCAGCTATAGACAGATAGACACACACACCTATATATACACTCCTACACACACACACACCTATCTATCTGTCTATAGCTGATATACATCTCCTTTCTCTCTAGCAGATATTACAGTGGGGTTTCTGTTAAGGGTGATGATATATTTTTTTTAACCAAAATCAAGCTCAAGTGTAGTTACGTGGTTTTTGAATTGCGAGATGCATGTTTTGTCCATCATTGATTAGAACGGCCGCAACTGAGGCAGGACGATCGTTGCCTTACAATTTACATGAACTTACTGGTTACCAAGTTTATTGTAGCTATGTGTGCTCTCAGTTTTTCTTGCCGTTGAACACAATACTGATTCATACCATGGTACACCATCACCAATACTGATTCATATCATGGTACACCATCACCAATTGCCTAATTCTTTGTCCTTCTGCTGTAATGCTACATTATACTACGCGAATCGCTGTAATAAAACCCTTGCAGCTAACGGTCTGCTGTGGTCACCCCTCTCCAGGGAAGCTGTCCCTGGAGGAGTTCATCAAGGGAGCGAAGAGTGACCCCTCTATAGTTCGCCTGCTACAGTGTGACCCCAGCAGCGCCGGACAATTCTAACCCCACCCCCCCCCCACCGGGTTCCACAACACACATGTAAGGAATGCGTCTCGACAGGGTTTCCCAACCCTTTCCCCAGGGACCTGCTGCTTGACCTAAACTGGCCCACCTGATTGAATTAGTCAGCTGGCGTTAAGCCCTTGACTAATACGACTAGGTGTTCCAGTTCAGGGCTGCCACAAGCATGTGTAACATCCCCGCGGAAGTAAGGAGTCGGGGGACGTAACGGGTTGTAAATGGGTTACGCACCTGTAAATCCGGACAAATTAGGTTGAATATGTGTGTCAGATTCTTTTTACAGGCTTTCTGATATGTATTTCTGTCAGAGAGATGGCTTGATGTGTTTCAACTAACTGCCCAGTTGAAGCTAGGGGGTTTCTTTATTCCTCAGTCCAAGCTGTGCATTTGTTGAGTTTGACCTCCACCGTGGTCAGAACTAAAGCAATATTACTTGATACAAATAGCTACAATTCAGAATATACATGAGGTACTCAAATGCCCTTTGAAAGCAACAATTTTAGGACAACATTAGACTAGAATATGAATGCTGTTCATTACTTTACTGACTGAGTTTTCATTGATGGAATATTTACGTCTTACTAATCGTCCTTGATGCATGTAAATAATAAGTAAGGATTTGCTCAAGTACATCACCTGGAAAGTCATTTTGTGGACACATTTTAATATTTGAGCTAAACTCGAACCATATTCGTCAACAAATTTAACCAATTTAACAAATCAAATTAAAATATCAAGCTTTAACCCCATGTACTAATTATGATCAGCAGAAATGTATTCAAAATAAGCAGTAATTGATTTAAAATGAGTGGAATTGCATTTAGAATGAGCAGAAAAGGTTAGTACACCCCTACCTTTACCCTCACATAAAATGTCAGGAATTAGAATCAGAGGCCCCAAAAATGTTACTAGTTATTAGAAAGTCATCAGAGTATCTTAGGAGGGTCTTGGCATGTGGTAACACAACATGCCAAGATCAAAAGAACCATCCAAGACCCCTCGAAAAAAGATTATTGATTCTCCCAAGTCCGGGTGGGGATTTAAAGCCATTCCTACCAATTCTGAGCACATCATTCCACTGTCTGACAGATTATCTTCAAATGGAGGGAAGTCCAGACCACTGACAAACTACGCAAGGGATGTTGTCCCGCCTGAAGACAAGTCTTTAAGAATGCCAGGGTAATGTTGAGGGATCTAGAGGCACAAACTTGGCCTGCATGGGAGGTCAGGAAACAAGCCTCTGGCCACCCTGATTGTGTGTAAAGTAGTCAATTCATACTAAGCAGGAGGCAGATCTTTACCGAAGTCATCAGTAGCTCGGGTGCCGAAAAAACAAAAAATACAACATGCCATCATGCCTTTTTTAATATCGTTCACTTTGGAAAAAATGTAGACAAATAATTGAAAGCCTGGTCAATTGGGCGGCGTTAAGGCTTGCTAGGAAAGGGGTGTTTACAGTCATGTTGTGTGAATGGCCGGTCTGATCAGGGCTTTTTTACTCTGTGTCTAGTGCTTGTTTGGGTGAGTCCAAATAACCCCTCCCCCTCCACCTTGGAGCAATCTGATGAAGACGAGCGGCAGCTTCAAATGATGACACTTACGACAACAGGCCAGCGAGAGCCAGTCATGTTCTACAGACTCCTCCCTCCTCTCCAACTCCGCCCCCGGCAGACAACCAACCAACAACCTACCTACAGGTTCCAATGATTTCATTTCTGATGTGCTCCACTGCCCGTGTATTTTAACCGTTTTTGAGTGGTCCGGGTATTTTACAAGTCCTCATATGTGTCCCAAACAGCAGCCTATTCCATGTACCGTGCCCTTCTGTTAACCACCTTAGGTCCTCCTTGCCCTTCTGTTAACCACCTTAGGTGCTTAGTGCCCTTCTGTTAAACACCATATGGACCGTAGTCCTAACTATTGTACTTGACAGGGAAAAGGCTTTTTAACCTGATACTTATTTTAATGCAAATTATAGTCTCCCTGATTGGTTCTCCTTGGCTCTGTGTTCTCAATGCTCCGGACTGGACACAGCCACAGTCCTCAACTAGGTCCTCCTAGCTATTGTGTGTATCCTAAATGGTGTGCATGAAGGGGGGAGGGGGGGGCAGTCAGTGAGACGAGTGTGTTCGTGAAGAGGACGTGTGTAAATGGGATGACAGAAAGTACAGGAATGGCAGTTGTAATTCTTGGCCCTGTCGGTGGATAGGTAATTGTTTTAGATCTTTTTTTTTTTTTTTTACTGTGGGAATGTGTATGTATGTACGTGTTGTGTTTTTGCAAGCTTGACACGCTTGTTATTCGTTTTAACGTTTTTGGTTCCTATTTTGGTTCATATTTGTGCTGGTGTTTTCTGACTTAAGTTACAGACAGGGTCTCAGTGTAGTGCTATGCATATTTTTGATAACGGTTTAAAATACCTCTAGAGAAAAGGAAGAGGACTGTCCCTGTGTATGTTTACCAAATTGCACCTAGGCCCTATATAGGGCACTAGTTAAGACCAGGCCCATTGAGTGCCGATATCTCCCGTCTTCAGTTCCTGCACATCATTAGTTGTTATGATAGTGATTGTCTTCTGGACATGTTTCTCTCTCCTTTTCGTGCACAAAGAAAACACACTTGTCAACAGTTGGTTGCATTTTAAATTGAAATAGGAATTTTGCTTAAACATGATGATGAAGATCCCAGACTTATGTGGTCAGCGATTTAAACAGGATTACACCTAAAAGTATGAAATGGAAATGTTACTCCTTTCTGTATACTTCCAATGTTCAAGCAGTGCTCCAGAAACCACCTGGCCTGAGAACCAGAACGGCGCATTGCACAACAGGACAAATGTTATGGGATGCGTTTCCACAGAAGTTAAACCGAAGCATGCTGATCTGTTTTTAGTTCTCGTCAACTGTCGTGGAGAACGAGAGACAATTTCACATTACATTTTAGATGTTTTAAATGGCGCATGTTAAACACGTTGAACTTTTTTTTTCTTCCCAGAGGAGGGGTTTGTTTATGAGCACGTGCATGTATGCATGTGACAATGTGATGCTGAGCATGTGTGTTTCTGGTCGTCATGTTTGACCACCCTGAGCCCAGCCATCCCAAAACATTTCCTTGTGTCAATTTGTGATTATGGGTAACAAACATTTGTAGGGTTTCTTACAAAAAAAAGACAACGCTTCATTGAGAGACAGCAGCTCTGAGCAAAAGTAGTGATCATACACCACTGGCACACATACACACACACATCAAATGTTACATCCTTTGAGCTCACAGACCTCCACTGTAGTCTTCAACCCTGCTGTCAGTTCTACTGCATCGGTTCTACTGCGTCGGTTCTAACAGTTGCTCAGTCAGGAACCCGTGGACCCATTGAACGACCCTTAAATCTTCTGTTAATTGAATGTATCTGAGGCTTTTCCCAGGGCCTAAAGCAGTGGTGTCAGTTACCTTACTTTTCATTGGACAAATGTTTAAATGTTTCTTGAAAATACCTGCTGTTTTGTAAAGAAAGAAAAGTACATTGAAAACTGAGGATCACAACTACTGCAGTGATAATGTCACATTCTATTTTATTGTATTTCTATATATTTTTTAAGCTGTCAGCTGTAACATTTCTGTTAAAGAAAAACACGATTGCATCATGTGGTCAAGTGCCAAATAAACAAAAAACAGTATTGTATACATTTATACTGTAAAATTGTTAAGTCGAACAAAATGTTTGTAATTGTTGCATTTTGTAGGTTTTGTATTTGTATCCTGCTATAGTGACCGTGTAGTTTTTTGAAGACAGGATTCTGTTTTTTGGTCAACTTTAAGAAGCAAGAATAAAATCAGCAAATTTTGTGCGCTATTTTCCACGTCTCGTTTTCTTTATTCAAGTTTAGATTTTGTTGATGTATCGTAGTTTTTATTTTGTTTAAATGTGTCCTGTTTAAACTGGTCATCTATCAAGGAATTTAGGGGACTTTCTTAAATATATACACCCTGAAATAAATAGGACTTATTCATTATTTTATTGATCAAAGTGATGTATTCCGACATTTAATGATTTAATTTACAATTGCATATTTTTCAATTTTATTTCTATATTCAACTTTCACTCATCAAAGTTGAAAAGGCGGGCTCTACCCAATACAGATTTTTGATTGGTTAATCAACTTTATTGCCAGTGTTGCCATGTTCGCTTATAAGAGACAATGGGCATGGAACCATTGTCTTTCATAGGTTGCATTTTTAGGGCTTGTGTGTTGTGTAGACCATGAGGCACACTAAAACTGAGAACATGTTTAAATAATAGATGTCTCATCCTATTGTCTAGCCCAGTTCCGTTCTGCACATATGTCGGTCTTCTACTTGTTTCTCCTGCAACATCTTGGTAACACAGTGGCGCTTAGGCATTAACATGGCTGCACCTGGATGACTTGGTGAGGGAAATGCTTTCTACCGCAGATGAAATTGCCGAAGATATCACCATCTGGACGCCATTTACTTGATACTCCTGGATATTCCGATTCACCTTCCAGCAATAGCAAATCGAAGCTCTCCGTGCGTGACAATTGTTGTCGAATTTCTTCAATGTTTTCGACTACAATTTAGTCTCTTGGTCTGACAGGATCTCCAGCATTGCAACCTCTTTTGGCAATTCTATTTTTATCTCCTAATATTGTAATATCTTCGGAAGTTTCCATTTCATCTGCAGTAGGAGGAATTGTCCAAGTCGATGGACCAATCGAAAAACAGTATTCGGATATCAACCCTTTCATGGGTGACAGATTCAATAATGACATCACATTTACTGCGACCATCAAATAAATACATTGTGAAATAAATTATTACTTTTTTTGTTTTTAACATTTAAATTACATATTTTCATTATTTCACGCAGTATATATTTAATCAAAAGTCCCTAAAATCCTCAAGTAATCCACCCAAACACGCAAACTCACGTTACATAACCCACAACGCAACTCTCTTGATTGGCTTGATCAATGTATACCGTAGTTGCTAGGTATCAAGAAAATGTACACAATAGTAAAGTTCTACATGTGAAGTATTTATATAGTTGTGAAATTGTTTGAACAAACTGCACAGTCTGTTCTGTAGTTTAAAAACTGACCACGTTCAACTTGTTTTTAGGCACTGTTTCTAGCGTAAAGTTGGGCTTTCTTGTGCCCGTCAACCCATCGCAGATTATAGTAATGTTTTAGCTAGGTAGCATGAGTTTATGGAGCCGTCTTGCCAGGGGGAAATGGTACAAGCTGGTGGCAGTGGTGTAAGGAATGTTTTCCTGGCACACATTAGGTCCCTTGATACCAATAGGAGCTGTAGCCATGTCACAAAGCACATACTAAGACCAGTTCCGGGAACATTTCATACACCTTGTTGAATCCTACGAGTTTAGTCTGTTCTGGAGGCAAAGCTGTCCAAGCTTCTACTAGACCGTTATTGTACCTAAAAATCTGGCCACAGCTTTCTGAAAGCTATTTTCGATTCCAATCAAGTAACAATGTCAACGTTGTTTGTCTGAATGTGTTTCGTAATATTTGTACAATTGCTACAATTTATGTAACTGTCTCCGGAGACGCGTTTCCCTCTCCCTCCTACCTGTGTGTCAAGTCCTGTTCATAACAGGAAGCTTTATTCATTGAAAGAACAGACGATTCATCACAGCCCAAAGGGCTTCTGGGGCAAATATAGGATGTGCTCTGAGTATACCAATCTTCTCTGGAAGGTTTTAATATCAAAGAGACGATTACATAACAGGCCCTGTTCCTGCAGTCTCACCGACCAAAATAATTTATGAGCAGAGACGATCGTATGAAACTATATTTATTAACTCATTTTAAAAAGACTATGTACATCACATCTATAGACACCTAACAATAATACATCTGCCTCAAACTGGTTTCAGTAGTGTTTACAGCTGGGATTCAAAGGTGCCATAGCAATGTTCACTTTGTCCTTAGTTCTGCCAGTAGTGGGTGTTTCTTCTACAGCAAATTATTCAGTAAATTCAATCATCGGAAACAAAAGTTACTGCGTAAATATTGCAATTCGGGTTTCTCCGAATTGAACCCCAGGTTCAAAACATAGGAAATGGGTTGTTCCTAGTTCTGATCCAGACTTGAGATGAGTATTCCTCTGTTGACGTCCTCGCAAACACCATACACAAGCATCTCAGTATGATAAGGGGCACTGATTGTCCCCCGAGAAACAGACAAACTCTGAAGAATTCACTAAATGCCCCATTCCCCTGCCACAGTTAGATAACCTAATAAATACATCAGTGCTAGAAAAAATGTGTGGTAGATAATCTCACTTCTGTTGAGCCTAATCAAAGGATGATGGCAATTCTTTCTGTTGCAAGGAGTTTGTGGTTTTGTACATTATGTTTTGTTCAGCAAAGGAGCACCATTATCCAATCAGGTGACAACTTGCTTCTGTACCATTCTAAAATGCATTACACTGTCTTTAGTCTGCACCATTATCAACCATTCTCCACAAAAGCTTCTCCTCCAGGTCTGTTGTCGAGTGCACTTGCAATTGCATTACAAATGGCACCCTATTCCATGTAAAGTGCCCAACCATTAACCAGGGCTCACAGGCAATGGGGTATCATTTTGGACAACGCCTGGTGTCTCCAATCCGGGCTGGAGATGGGCTCAGGGTCGTGTTTTGAAGGAAACCATAAAAAAAAGGCAAAATATTTTAAACAGGACTAAAACAGGGAGGTAAGAAATGGTCTCCCAGTGGAAGATGCCGAGAGGCACGTCAACGCCTCATGGCCTTCCGTTGCCATTCTCTACCAGCAGGGGGGGCTGTAGGGTCACCACGGGCCGAGGGTTTAGTTAAGATCATATCGGACGAACAGGTAGGTACTAGCAATGCCGTGGTCAATCGTCTGGCGTGAAGGTCTAGTATCCAGCCCGAGGGGTTTAACTCGGTCCGGAGGCCCTCCTCTCCAACTGGTCAGATCTCTGCCAGGGTGACCCGGAAGCAATCCCCCGACCTCTCGATGGCCAGAGTGAAGGTGTCCTCGTTGGAGTAATGCTCGATGATATTGTCATCCATGTTCACTAGAATCCTGAAGACGAATACGCGGCAAAGCAAGATTCGTCAGCAGACAGCATGTTAGCACAGTCTCGGCCATTTCCTTCAGACACTCACCCTTTTTTGCTCCTTTTGTATACTTTGGTCATCTTGTCACAGGGCACCGCATATTTCTCAGAGATCTGACAAGAGTTGAAGGCCAAATTAGACGGTGACGTTTATTCCGTTTAGCCGTGTTACCATGAAAACGCGTGGTACGTACCGCCTCCATCAAGGATGCGAGGGTGGGAGACTTCAACATTAGGGCGTCAAACACCTCCTCCGAATCCTTCCTCACGTACAGGAGCACTGCGGAGACCGGAACATGGTCAACATGACAGAGCGAGCGACACCAGTGTCTCTTGGATTTACAGCGAACCACATAAGTTGAAACAAACGTGACAGCTGTTAGCCAGAGACATTACCATCAGCGATGTCCTTCAGGGAGGAGAGTGAGAGGGACATAGAACAGCCAGACAGATGGGAGGACAGAGAGAGAGAGGTGTGTTGTGATGCCCAGTACCCACCTCTTCTCTGGGTGTCTGGTTTGAAGTACTTGGCAGAAGACACACTGATGTCTTCATCTGGAGGTTGTGATCTCCTCTTTGCCAGGACACTCCTGATACACAGGAACACATCGCATTTTCATGCAACTGATTAGAACACATCAGGGTTTAAAATCAATCTATAATACTTGGACATCCACTTTATGAATGACATTTTATGTGTGTATCTACTGATGTTGTGACACATTACCCTTGTTCAACTTGTGCTTTTAATTCAAATTCCTATTAATTAATGCAAATACCTTGTTCCATTTAGCTACATAAGGTCACTACCATCAACTCCATTTTAAAGCTTTCAGACAGTACGCTTGCGTAAATCACCCATTAGGAACTATTTGCCATGTATCAGCAGTCACTCAGTTACACCGCTAGACCTGACCCGGCCCCCCATCGTGTAATGAAGACCGATTACTACACATCTGTGAGATCAGAGTAGAAGGCTTTCATTACAGAACCACATAAACATATAAGAGCAAATCAAAGCCACTGGAACATGAGTAGGTGTTCTTGCTCCGCGTACCGTTTGGGGACAACCTCAGAAGGAACATCCAGACACACTTACCCTTCCTTCTCAGTCTCTGTGTGGAAGGCAATCACCTGCAGAAGGAAAAATCACCATGTGGATTTGGGTTCCTTGTTTCATAAACAAGACAGTTCTGGACAATCCTGGTCATTACTTCTGGCTCGCGCATTCATGCCTCACAGTGGATTCGTTCACTTGTTGGAGAGACATGACTCTCACCTGTCCAGTCCTCTGCAGATGTCCAAAGTGGACGTCTGGGATGAAAAGGACCGGCTGGGAGGCCAGGTCAGTGAGAGCCTTGAAAGACGTTGCCTCTGCCTTCCTGTTCAGCATGGACAGGCTGCCCTCCTTCACTGTATCACAAGAATCAAAATTACAGCGCTGTTCTGTATCATGTTAAACTACAGCGCTGTTCCCTATCCTGTTAAACTACAGCGCTGTTCCCTATATTGTTAAACTACAGTGCTGTTCCCTATCATGTTAAACTACAGCGCTGTTCCCTATCCTGTTAAACTACAGCGCTGTTCCCTAT
>JACXGK010015602.1:0-10149 GCA_016801125.1 Novumbra hubbsi | reverse complement strand
TGTTAGTACAACAGGTTAGGGTACTGGGCCTAGGAGTCAGGTGTTAGTACAACAGGTTAGGGTACTGGGCCTAGGAGTCAGGTGTTAGTACAACAGGTTAGGGTACTGGGCCTAGGAGTCAGGTGTTAGTACAACAGGTTAGGGTACTGGGCCTAGGAGTCAGGTGTTAGTACAACAGGTTAGGGTACTGGGCCTGGGTGTACATGATTATTAGAATGCCTGTCTGAATATTCATAGTTATTAGTGTCCCTCTCTGAATACCAATAGATATTAGAGCATCTGTCTGAATACCTGTAGTTGGTAGAGTCTATCTAAATACCTGTAGTTGGTAGAGTCTCTATCTAAATACCTGTAGTTGGTAGTCTCTATCTAAATACCTCTAGTTGGTGAGGTCTCTATCCAAATACCTGTAGTTGATAGAGTCCCTGTCTAAATACCTGTAGTTGATAGAGTCTCTATCTAAATACCTGTAGTTGGTAGAGTCCCTGCAACAGAGCCTTCCCAGATCGTGACACCTCCTCTAGAAGGTTCTCTCTGCGAATCACGTTCAGAACCTCTGCAAGGAACAGGTTCTTTGAGGGGTCACCCATCCATGTGTTGAAGACCCGGTAGGGCTGAGAGGAGAACACGTTATATGCGCTATTACGAGTATATATAAGCTGTATGTACACAGTGTGTGTACAGTGTGTTATGTACTGTGTCTGTACATTGTGTTATGTACTGTGTGTGTGTACTGTGTGTTATGTACTGTGTCTGTACATTGTGTTATGTACTGTGTGTGTGTACTGTGTGGCTATGTGTATGTACAGTGTGTTATGTACTGTGTGTGTATGTGTGTGTACAGTGTGTTATGTACTGTGTGTGTACAGTTTGTTATGTACTGTGTGTGTTACCTTGTCAGCCTGGAACTCATCTTTTTGGTAAAACCCCCCAGTCAGCATCTTCTTGCTGAAGGACACGAGGTCAGCAGGGTCGTCCATCCCCCAGTGCTCATGAGCCCAGAACTTTCCTGTGGCGCCACAACCCGTTTGGACCTCATCCACATGGAAGGCACAGCCGTGCTGAGAGGGGAGGGAGTTTGTCTCTTGGATTTATTGATTATTGGTAAATTATTATTTAACTGATTGATTGATTTGAGAGTCCCACACCAGTTGGTTTAGTGCAGGGGTGGGCAAACTATGGCCCGAGGGCCAAATGCGGCCCGCGAGGCTGTCCCATCCGGCCCACGGAATGCCCTTTTCTGGCCTCCAAATCAATTATGACTAACAAATGACAAAAACAAATGTGGCCCTCCACTTCATTTCAAAATCCTGATGTGGCCCCCGAGCCAAAATATTTCCCCCCCCGGTTTAGAGAGTAGATCCAATCTCATCCTAATTTATATATTCTGGCTATAACACCCCTGTACTCACGCTCTCCCTGTCTCTCTCTCCCTGTCTCTCTCTCTCCCTGTCTCTCTCTCTCCCTGTCTCTCTCTCTCTCTCTCTCTCTCTCTCTCTCTCTCTCTCTCTCTCTCTCTCTCTCTCTCTCTCCCTCTCTCTCTCTCTCTCTCTCTCTCTCTCTCTCTCTCTCTCTCTCTCTCTCTCTCTCTCTCTCTCTCTCTCTCTCTCTCTCTCTCTCTCTCTCTCTCTCTCTCTCTCTCTCTCTCTCTCTCTCTCCCTGTCTCTCTCTCTCTCTCCCTGTCTCTCTCTCTCCCTGTCTCTTTCCCTTTCTGTCTCTCTGGCTGACTCACTCGCTGTCTCACTCTCTCTCCCCGTCTCCCTCTCTCTCTCTACCTTGCGTGCAATGTTCCGTAGCTTCCTGAAGAATTCTGGTGAGGCGTGATTGTCTCCTCCTTCAGCCTGGATGGGTTCAATGATGATTCCAGCCACTGGCCTGCCCTTCTGACGCCACTGGACTATCAGGTCCTCCACCTAGGACACACAGGGAGTTTACACACTCTCCCTTCCCTACACACTTCTCCCTACACACACACACACACTGCCCCTTCCTTACACACACACACACACACACTGGCCCTTCCTTACACACACCCTTTCTTACACACACACCCTTCCCTACACACACACACCCCTGTCTCCACACACACTGCCCTTCCCCCCCCCACACACACACTTCTCCCTACACACATTGCCCCTTCCTAACACCCACACACACCCTTCCCCACACACACCGCCCCTTCTCTACACACCCTTCCTAAGACACACACATCCTTCCCTACACACACACCCTTCCTAACACACACGCACCCATTCCTACACACGCACCTCCTCCAAGCAGCGACCCTCCTCTTGTGCATTCTCCCTGGTGAACTCTTCTAGAGGATACTTCAGTTTAGGGAAAGGAGCGATCGGCCAATCAAATGATGGCACGTCTAGCTTGTGGATGGCTTTGGAGTGCGTTGTTGCTAGGCAACCTAAAAACCATTCATACATTGTTATGTTGTCCTTAGTGGATCAGTCAAGGACTCTATTCATGATCCTAATCTAGATAGAAATAACTTCTGTATCAGTCTCATAATAGTGACATAGTAAATGAACATCACATCTCTATCAGTCTCATAATGACGTCATAGTAGATATAAATCACAGGCTAGACCACTCCTTTTTTATTTTCCTGTGTTTCTATTAATGTCTTCTGAAAGTTTGTATTTTTAGCCTGTGCTTTTGTATACTCCCAAAATTATTTTGTGAATATTTGTTTGCAAACACTATAAAATAACTACTACTGCTGATATATTATGAAAATGTAATAATATTAATAAACAAAAATCCACTTTAATAACAGCTATAGTATTTCATTTGACATGACAAACTATCTTTCATCACAGCTGGTGAAGGAAACTTTATTTCTCCAGACTGACCCATAGTCCGTCCATGGAATCCACCCATGAAAGACAGGATGCTGAGGTCTGGACAGCCAGGGCTCTGAGAGAGAACAATTCAATAAAAAATAAATAATACAACCGAGGAACAATATTGTTGTTGTTGAAAAAAGCGATTTGCCCCACCTGGTTGATCATGCAGGATCTGATGTCCTCTTCAGATGGGTTGTTGTGACCTCGTTCCTTATTCTGAGACAGACGGATAGATTATATATTATGTTACCATGGTAAACTTTAGTGTACAGTAAATATAGCGTACAGTAAGTATTGCATACAGTATATTTAGCGTACAGTATATTTTGCGTACAGTAAATATAGTGTACAGTATATTTTGCGTATATTTAGCATACAGAAAGGTTTGCGTACGGTATATTTAGCATACAGTAAATATAGTGTACAGTATATTTAGCGTACAGAATATTTAGCGTACAATATATTTAGCATACCGAAAAGTTTGCATACAGTATATTTAGCATACAGTAAATATAGTGTACAGTATATTTAGCGTACAGAATATTTAGCGTACAATATATTTAGCATACAGAATATTTAGCGTACAGTAAATACAGTGTACAGTATATTTAGCGTACAGTATATTTAGCGTACAGTATATTTTGCAAACAGTAAATATAGTGTACAGTATATTTAGCATGCAGAGTAATTTGCATACAGTAAATTTAGTGTAAAGTATATTTAGCGTACAGTATATTTTGCATACAGTAAATATAGTGTACAGTAAATATAGTAAACAGTATATTTAGCATACAGTATATTTTGCAAACAGTAAATATAGTGTACAGTATATTTTGCGTATATTTAGCATACAGAAAAGTTTGCGTACAGTATATTTAGCATACAGTAAATATAGTGTACAGTATATTTAGCGTACAGAATATTTAGCGTACAATATATTTAGCATACAGAATATTTAGCATACAGAATATTTAGAGTACAGTAAATACAGTGTACAGTATATTTAGCGTACAGTATATTTAGCGTACAGTATATTTTGCATACAGTAAATACAGTGTACAGTATATTTAGCGTACAGTATATTTTGCATACAGTAAATATAGTGTACAGTAAATATAGTGTACACTATATTTAGCATACAGTATATTTTGCATACAGTAAATATAGTGTACAGTAAATATTGCATACAGTAAATATAGTGTACAGTAAATATAATGTACAATATATTTAGCAAACAGAATATTTAGCGTACTGTATATATAGTAAACTGACTAAATATTCATTGTATCTTTATTGTATTTGAATGTTGAATACTCACTCTATACCAGATGAACATGGATTTAAATGCATTCTCATTTGAACAGGATCCACATGCCATCGTCTGAGCACGACTCATACCAGAAGGGGCCACCTGGAAACAGGAGGAGAGAGAGTAAGAGGAGTACGAGAGGGAGAAGGTGGAGGAGGAGGGAAAATGGAAGGTTAGAAGGTAGGAGGAGAAGAAGGAGTGGGGAGAAGGGCAACAAGAGGAAGGGGGGTAACATACAGGTGTAACATGACAGGGTTAACATACAGGTGTAACATGACAGGGTTAACATACAGGTGTAACATGACAGGGTTAACATACAGGTGTAACATGACAGGGTTAACATACATGTGTAACATGACAGGGTTAACATACAGGTGTAACATGACAGGGTTAACATACAGGTGTAACATGACAGGGTTAACATACATGTGTAACATGACAGGGTTAACATACAGGTGTAACATGACAGGGTTAACATACAGGTGTAACATGACAGGGTTAATTTACAGGTGTAATGTGACAGGGTTAACATACAGGTGTAACATACAGGTGTAACATGACAGGATTCACTTACAGGTGTAACATGACAGAATTAACATACAGGTGTAACAGGACAGGATTTACTAATAGGTGTTACATGACAGGATTAATTTACAGGCATAACATGAAAACACCTTCAGTATTGTATTTACTTTTTCAAAAGCTGTTCAAGCGTATTTAAAGCGTGGTTGTGTGTGTGTGTGTGGCACTCACAGAGAGGAGGCTTTCTGCCAGCTTCTCTGGGAAGTTCTCAGGTGGCAGGATCCCAAGAGCTGGTCTGTTAACAAACGCACTCTGAGAGAGAACAGACAGCAGCCAGAAGCATCAGATAAATCCAACCGCTTGGACCATCTGTGGGAAATCTTTGTAATATTGTCGTCTCACTATAGCGGCCAAACATGTTTGCTTTGGCAATTGTGGAAGCCAACCATTCATGCCAATAAAACACCTGTTTTATTTAATTGAGAGGGAAAGAGTGACAGAATGAGAGAGAGGGAGGGAGTTAGGGGGAGAAAGACTTGCTTTAAACCCTGGTGAAGAATGATTTTCAACTCAAAGCACTGCTGGTTTGTTTCTTTCTTTAAAACAGTTGAAGCAAGAGTCATGCCTCGCAAGAAAGCAGTGTCCAATGTAAGTCTAGAATAAGATTAAATACAAATAATAAAACAGCCAAATGACAGCTGTTTATGATGTGGTAATGGATCTTAATGGAAGAGGCAAGTCATAAAACATCTTTGGTTAATGCCAGAGAGTCAGACGCCCTAAGGAGTGCATCTTCAAACGCACGGCTCAGGGACAAAAGAAGACAACCGCAGAAAACCAACCAGTGGTTGTGATTCAAGCGGGTGTTGACCTACCATATTGTTAGGGTTGGACAGCACTTTCATGAGTGAAGGATGGTTATATCCTGGGAGGGAGAGAGAGACGGATTATCATATGCATTTAAACAAACGTTATCACCTCATTGTACCGTATATCAACCATTTAAACCCCCTTGAACAGAATTCACACGGAACAATATAGAGAAACCATCACATTAGACGCATCTAGTAGTCAAACATAATCTGGAACTACTAAAAACAGAATGTGTATGTTTCCATGTTAATGTGTACAGTCAAAATATTTACTATTTAATATCAGCCTTACATAAAGATCTGTAGGTCAGTTCCGCTTCCCTCCACTAGGGAGCAGTGTGGGACCATAACAGAGAGCAGAGTTTGTTAAGCCACATGATCCTAATTCTCTGTTTCCCAGCAGTCCCGGGTTCAAATACTTTCTAGTATATTAAGCATCTGCTTATGTCTGCTGAGAAAGCCAGGTGGAACTGTAGCCAGGAAAGGTCAACGAAGCACAGAAAATTGAATTTGAAATAATTAGAAAAATATTTGAGCTCAGTTCAGCTGCCTGTCTGTCTGTGTCTCTGTCTCTCTTTGTCTCTGTGTCTGTCAGCCTGTCTATCTGTGTGTGTCTGTGTCTCTCTGTCTCTCTGTCTGTGTCTCTGTCTTTGTGTCTGTGTGTGTGTGTCTGTCAGCCTGTCTATCTGTGTGTGTCTGTGTCTCTGTCTCTCTGTGTGTGTCTGTCAGCCTGTCTATCTGTCTCTGTCTGTGTCTCTGTCTTTCTGTCTCGGTCTGTGTGTCTCTGTCTGTCAGTGTCTCTGTCTGTGTGTCTGTCAGTCTGTCTATCTGTGTGTGTCTGTTCTGTATGTTGTTGCGTGCCAGCCTGTGTGTATGTGTATTTGAGTGTGTATATCTGTGTGTGTGTGTCAAGCTGTGTGTGTATGTGTGAAAGAGAGTAGATAATAACTTGAAGAGTCAATGAGCTGTCTCCATGTGTCTGTTAGAAGGAATGTAATTAGATTACATTTATCATACATTTTGACCCACCACAACCTTCTACACTAGTGTCTGGCCAGTGCTTGAGTGTGTGTGTGTGTGTGTGTGTTTGCGTGCATGTATTTATGTCTGTGTGTGTGAAGTTGTGTTTGGGTGTTTACATTTTTGTGTGTGTTAGACGTGCCTCTATAAAGTGCATGTGTCTGTATGAAAGCACTTAGTGAGATGTCGCCATGTTGTCACATTCACTTTACATTGTAAAATGCTCCTGGCAACCCTAGCAACAAGGGCTTGTGTTACCATGGCAGCAGTGAAGAGAACAGAACTGCCCTACTGAGCCCCTCACTAGCCCTAACCTCCTCTGTAGAGGGTAATGTTCTCACTAGCCCTAACCTCCTCTGTAGAGGGTAATGTTCTCACTAGCCCTAACCTCCTCTGTAGAGGGTAATGTTCTCACTAGCCCTAACCTCCTCTGTAGAGGGTAATGTTCTCACTAGCCCTAACCTCCTCTGTAGAGGGTAATGTTCTCACTTCCCCTAACCTCCTCTGTAAAGGGTAATGTTCTCACTAAACCTAGCATGCTCTGTAGAGGGTAATGTTCTCACTAACCCTAACCTCCTTGGTTGAGGGTAATGTTCTCATTTAGCCAGGTCACTGGGGTTTACAACCCTACTCCTGTGATGACTGGGATCTGACCAGATTTTCAAGTCGAATACCTGCCTGGAAAAATATCCAACAGGGGTGAGGAGATCGGTGTACTAACCAATAGGAATAGAGGAGATCTGTGTACTAACCAATAGGAATAGAGGAGATCTGTGTGTACACGTCCAACATTCGGTTTCCGTCCACATCGACCAGGTAGTTCCCTCTGCTCTCCTCATAGTTACAGAAGAAATGGACCGCTCCCACGTTCTGTAGAGGGAGACAGGGTGAGTGTGTGTGTGTGGAATATGAGATTCTTCTAAGCACCATTTGATTTCACTGGTTAGAGCAGAGCACAGCAAAGGGTAGTTATAATGTAACAACAAAGTGTCTCTGTCACAAAGACAAAAGGGAAAACAATGTGACAACACACAGACAGATACACACACACCATGGCCAACTTAGCTTAGAGGGACTGACGGTTTTACCTCAGATAACCAACTGACGGCTTTACCACAGATAACCAACTGACGGCTTTACCACAGATAACCAACTGACCGGCTTTACCACAGATAACCAACTGACCGGCTTTACCACAGATAACCAACTGACCGGCTTTACCTCAGATAACCAACTGACGGCTTTACCTCAGATAACCAACTGACCGGCTTTACCTCAGATAACCAACTGACGGCTTTACCTCAGATAACCAACTGACCGGCTTTACCTCAGATAACCAACTGACCGGCTTTACCTCAGATAACCAACTGGCGGCTTTACCTCAGATAACCAACTGACCTGCTTTACCTCAGATAACCAACTGACGGCTTTACCTCAGATAACCAACTGACGGCTTTATCTCAGATAACCAACTGATATCCTTACCACAGATAACCAAATGACGGCTTTACCTCAGATAACCAACTGATGGCTTTATCTCAGATAACCAACTGATATCTTTACCACAGATAACCAAATGACGGCTTTACCTCAGATAACCAACTGATGGCTTTACCTCAGATAAACAACTGATGGCTTTACCTCAGATAAACAACTGATGGCTTTACCACAGATAACCAAATGACGGCTTTACCTCAGATAACCAAATGACGGCTTTACCTCAGCTAACCAACTGATATCTTTACCTCAGATAACCAAATGACGGCTTTACCTCAGCTAACCAACTGATATCTTTACCACAGATAACCAAATGACTCTGTTACAACCCTACTGAGAGTGGAGGGAGGAAAAATGCAGAGAGGAACAAAGAAAAAAGGATAGATAGAGGGGTGAGAAAGAAAAATGGATAGCTAGATAGAGGGGTGAGAAAGAAGAATGGATAGCTAGATAGAGGGGCGAGAGAGAAGAATGGATAGCTAGATAGAGGGGTGAGATAGAAGAATGGATAGCTAGATAGAGGGGGGAGAGAGAAGAATGGATAGCTAGATCAAGGGGTGAGAAAGAAGAATGGATAGCTAGATAGAGGGGTAAGAAAGAAGAATGGATAGCTAGATAGAGGGGTAAGAAAGAATAATGGATAGCTAGATAGAGGGTTGATAGAGAAGAATAGATAGTTAGCTAGAGGGCTGAGAAAGAAGAATGAATGGCTAGATAGAGGAGTGAGAGAGAAGAACGGTGATGAAAACAGTGTGTTTGTGTGTATGTCATCGTGTTTGTTGCAAATGTTTTTCCCATCATCATCACCACACACACCCACACATACTCACACTATTGACATACCTGCATTTCTCCCAACTGCTTGGTCAGCTCCTAAGGAGGGAGACACAGATGGACACAGGGTGGTTTGGGGGCAGTGAGGGTGGGGGATTAGTTCCCAGTGTTCCCATTGGTAAATCACAATAGCCCTTCTAACACAACGACCCTACCATTCACTGAGCCATTAGTGACACAAGGGACAGTGTGTGGGGTGACTGTGTGTGGGGTGTTACCTTGGAGCGGGGCCCGGGGACTTCTGTCTTCATGGATGGCCCATCATATTCAAACTCCACCTGAGTCTTAGGAGCTGCCTTACTTGCAAACCTGCAGCCTGGCGATGGATTGACAAGATACAGGTAAAGACACAATGCTGACAAGGTCTTCAGTCTAACCTAAGTCCAACATAGACCCAGATGCCAGGTTGTTTTGTCATACAGCCGTGAAATAAAGATATACAAGGGGTGCTAATATTGCGCCTATTAAAGGCTTACCCTCCCCCCCAAAAAATGGTTTGTGTTTGAGCTGCTCTGACTGCTTCAATCAATCACCTTCCTATTCTGACCATTGCCCTAGTCACTGATGTTGAGAACCATCCCCATAACACGATGCTGTCACCGTCGTGCTTAACAGCAGGGAGGCTGTTCTTTTTTCATTTGAAATTTGCACCACACTTTGCCTCTAGACCAAAATGTAACCACCAGACTTGTTGCCACATCTCATCATTGTTGTCACAATCTCCTGTGAGTTTTTTTCTTTGGCATAGTTACATTACATTCAAGTAATGGCTTCATTTGCTGCCATTTTACCATGCAGGCCACATTTGTGGAGTTCCTGGGATATTGTTATCACATTCAGTTGTGGGTGTCCTGTGGCCTGTAGTGGGTGGTGTGTAGTGGGTGTTCTGTGGTGTGTAGTGGGTGTCCTGTGGTGTGTAGTGGGTGTCCTGTGGTGTGTAGTGGGTGGTGTGTAGTGGGTGTCCTGTGGTGTGTAGTGGGTGGTGTGTAGTGGGTGGTGTGTAGTGGGTGGTGTGTAGTATGTGGGGTGTAGTGGGTGGTGTGCAGTGGGTGTCCTGTGGTGTGTAGTGGATGTCGGTGGGTGTTCATATTAACTATACAGTACAAGTGACATGTAGGATCTGATATACCACCCTAAGAGAGTGGGGTCAATATTTCTACCAGTGTGTGTGTGTGTGTATGTGTGTGCGAGTGTGTATGTCTGTTTGTTTTTTTGCATAGAAAGCTCTAAAAGAGCAC